>JAVQJF010070352.1:0-27560 GCA_036023855.1 Gadopsis marmoratus
CCCCCCCGCCCCCCCCCCCCCCCCCCCCCCCCCCCCCCCCCCCCCCCCCCCCCCCCCCGCCCCCCCCCCCCCCCCCCCCCGGAGGCGGAGGAGGAGGAGGAGGAGGGCCTGACTGCTGCCACTAGAGGGCAGAAGAACACCAGCAGAGAACAGGCCTGGACTGAGCTGTGACTAATGACCAACATCCCAGCATCTGACTGGCGTTCAGGCCGTTACAACAAGCTGTTAATGTTCCTTTATTGTCCCTTGTGCTTTCCAAATGCTGTGACCCGAAATTTAGAAAGAAAACATTAAGAGATTTGAGGGAGAGGCTGTAAGCAGCAACAGCAAACGCATCGCACACACGAGTCCTGAAAAGCTGTCAAGTTCCTGACAGCATAAAGAATCTGCCAGTGCAGTAAAAATACTTCTGTCTGTTTTTTCCATATCAATCATTTTTGAGAAATGTGTGCGTCTTGAAACAAAAGACAGAAAGTTACATTTCCACTCGTTTTAATAATGTCTCAATTACAGAACTGTGTTGGCAGAGTGCTGACGCTTCCGCTTCCCTACGCAGGAAACAATTTGTCATTTATGAACAACGATATGCAACAGCAGGACACCCTGAGCAGCCCCATCTGCAACAAGCTGCGATGCTCTGTGTGTCCTGACTCCTCCACTGTTTGAGCTACAGCAGCTCCTCCGTTGGATCGGACCACAAAATCAACCCAAATAAATAGCTTTGCTCACGTTCAGAGCAAATATTAACCATGTCAGCTGTGTTCAGAGGACATTGGATGAATCCCGTTTTCCCATCACAGACTGAAGAAAAACACAAAAACCCATAAATTGTCATTTTCCAACTTTGGTGCGTTTGACCAAATGGTTTCCTGTCGCTGCCGCCCACACGGCGGCCTCTTCTGTTTTCAAATGTCTGTAACTTGTGATTTCAATAACTGAAAACTAAGCCAGTACTGTATTGAATATCTGACATGATGGGATGGAAATATATGCAACTCATCATCTCCGTGGGCGGACGCATGCAGGCGACCGAGGACTCGTGTTCTGGCAGCTGCTGGTGATTTATTGATCTGCGACGATCAGTTCTGTACGTCTGAATCCATCACAGCTGCTCATCTGTCCGCAGACGTTTCAGTTCAGTTTGAAATCTACATGAAATTCCCAAATCGGCAGCTCGCGTTAAAACCTTGTTGCTGTCACACAGAACCTAAATGTAGAAATATTCCCAGAGTGACTTGTGATGGATCCAGCTGTTCTGTAGATCCATCTGAGCCCTGTCACGACCTGCAGGTGACTCCTCAGGTACCGAGACAAGTTTAATTGGTGCAAATTACCATTTATTAGTCTGTTCTCAGTTCCTTTAACTGAGAAACGAAGATCACAATCTTCCAAACACGGACGTTTTCTTGCATTTTATATAATTGTTGCTGTAGGCTGCTGACTGCTGCTGTGCAGGACATTTGACTTTATGTTAGGGTTTGTAAGTACAAATGAAGTTAACCTTCAGTGACCTTCGACTGTCTTGGTGATAAACGGTGATAAACGGTGAAGGAGCGCCGATGTATTTCCTTTGTGCCTTTTGCAGGACAGAAAAAGCCGACGCGTCCCAAAATCCCAACGCAGTGTCTGAGCGTTGGAGTGTTAAAGTGATTTCCAGTTTAAAAGAATGACCCTTCCTGCATGAAGTGTAGCCAGAGGCCTTTAAATATCAACAGAAGGGCCCAAAAACTGCTGGTGTAAAGAAGCAGGTTCCATCTAATACATCACAGGTTGAAACTGGGTGCAATGTGACTTACCTTGGCCCGGGAGCGTTGAACCTGATTCAGTCCCGTCCCAGGTACGATCATCTAATTCGTCACCCAAATCCACATCTGGAGCCCAGTAAGGCTGCTGTCGACCGTCGGAATCGCATCATTTGAAGGATGGAGTCAATTATAGCTGGGAAAGAGTTTGGAAGGGAAGCTAGGAGGATTAGTTTGAATGAAATTTCTAAGTTGGAGGTGCAAAGTGCAGGAGTGTGTCTCCAGAGACCAGGGTTCGCAGCCTGAGTCCCGGGCGTGGCTGGATTTATGGATCATCCCATAAAACATATTGGAAAAAGACAACGCATGAGAAAAGTGACAGTTAAATCTGCATTCAGCAGACACTTCAGTAGCAGAACAGATACTTCTTTTTTTACATGACAGTTGAGGCCTCACAACATATTAAAAGTTCATTGTTTGGGTTTGTTTCAAACAAGTGACTCATCATCGCTGACATTTAAACATCATCCCACTTACAGGAATGACAAGTGCCTCTAAAAGCCTAATGCAAGCCGCTACCGTTAATGAAGAGAGAAGCTAAAACCAAACCGTGGGTATATTGAAATAAATGTGAGTTCAGGGACAGAGGTCAGCATTTAAAATGTCAGGGTGGGATCTGTTGGACTGACTCGAGGTACGACAGGTTCAGAGCCGCTTAGTGGGAATCGACAGCGTTTAATGAAGGAGGGGGGGTGTCATCGTGAAGAGCAACAACAGATCAGCTGCCGAATAACAACAGCGCAGCTCGTACAACAGCAAGTAAGTAAACTGAAGTCATTTAAGGTCAAAGCAACCCAAAAAGCGGCCTCTAGCTTCCTTTAGGCCCAGGCCTTATTAAAGACAGGAACCTGATATCAGTGGTGGGAGTACATCTACTACAACGTAGTGAGAAATACTGTACTTTATGATATGAATCAAATTGAATCGAATAGAATTTCTGCTCCGTGTCCCTGTGACTTGCGAATATTGTTAAAGATAAAAGTTGTTGTCTGGTCAGATTTAGCGAATGGTCGTCACCCTGTTCACGCTCGGATTTGGTTTGTATGCTGCTGTTTTAGTCCTCGTGCCTTGTTTTTCAAAAACCACATCATGCGAGCGGCAAAAACCTTTTTGCACAATTGAGGGACTTTTCTTGAATTTTGCAGTTTGCACGAACTGCTCGCCATCGACTGAACCACTGATCCACATAATACGTGGAGGAGTGAACGAGGCGGTGATTTAAGACGCGCGCAGCATCATCCGCTGACCCGAAGCTTAAAGCCGAGGCAAACCTCCGTCGTTGCGACTCTGTGGCGTCTTGGTGGATTAGAGCAGCGGGAGGCCTTGGCCCAGACTCTGAGGACATCAGGAACCCAGAGACATGAAGACTTAACTGAAACTTCCATAATCTCCCTGTTAAGTCAAAAATCTGTGGATTTGCACACGTGAGCCGCCAGAGCAAACGATGAGACGGATTAAGTTCTGCATGAACTTTAACAGAGTGAAGCATCAGCTGTTTTAAAGGACGCAGTTTAATACAAACAGTAGGTTGAACTTAGACTTTGTTCCGAGTCCCGAAGAGGCAACGTGTGAAGTATTTCACAAGGGGGGGGGGGAGATCTATCGCTTTAATCATCTTAAAGTGTGACGAATTAAGCTTTTTAAATGAGATTTGACAATTAAACCGGAGGCGGCTCTAATTACATTATGATTCATTTAGGGTCAATGAGGCAATCAGTGCAGTAATAACGGCTTCTTTCATACGCTGATGTGATTCGGGTTACAAGCTGCTCTTTAACCAACATTTACTTTCCTTTTTGCAACTGCGGTGTTTTGCGTGTTCATCTCACACACTGAAGATAAAGTTTAAAGGCAACACTTCCCAGTCTTGACATCACCGAGGCTGTTTTCTTGATCTGCAGCCCGACGAAGTGAAGTGACACCAAAGATGCTGCAGTGTTTCTGTGTGAAGACTCCCACACTCCCAAATAATCTGTGGCATTGTCAGACAACATTTTGCGGCTTGTCATTAATTGAGCTGTCATGTTGTTGTGTCAGTTTTGGTTTTAAAGGGCGCTGGTGGACGCTGAAGTAAACTTGTTCCTCGTGTTCTCACTGTAAACAACAATCCTCCTGTGTCTCAGCTGTCCTGTCGACTACGAATCTTTCTGGAGGAAAATAACATCCTTCAGCTGCAGCAATCAGATCAGATCTATCGAAAGCTTTTTAATACAGACGATCAGAACATTATCGTTCAGATTGTTGCTGCTGATGGTTGATCAAGTGTCCCACAAGGATCAACACCAGGCCCCCCATTATTTACTCTGTACATACTATTATCCAACTGAGCTTTGCAGTTTTAACATCTATGCAGACGATACCGTTGTATTAATTTAAAGCAAAAATTCAACAATTTGGGAAGTACGCTCACTCACTTTCTTGTCCAGTTAGATGAAATTCCACTCATCTTTGTCCATTTAAATCTACAGCTGCTTAGCTTAGCATAAAGACTGGAAACCGGGGAAACAGCTAGCCTGGCTCTGTCTGAAGACGACAAATCCACCCAGCAGCTCCTCTGAAGCTCACGGTTACCTGCATATTAACATACATCTCAGATTAAACAAATGAGATGTAATATCCTGGCTATATCCTAGGTTGAGTACAGTTTAAACCTGCTCTATATGAAAAGTTCCCTGAGAGAACTTCCGTTATGATTTGCTGCTGTAGAAAGAAAACTCAATTGGCCGACGCCTCCTATGCAACTGACAGATATACGTCGAATCGATCTTCATATTTAACTCTCCACCAGAAAACGCAAATGTATTTCACAAAATGTTGAACGGTTCCTTTTTGTATTTTTTAATAACTCAAAAGACAAAATGCTCCATTTACACTACAGTGTCTTGTATCCAGAAGAAATCTCCTGGAGAACACCAGTCACGGCATAAAGAGCAATAAAACTAAGACCTTTGAGCCAACAAACACCAGGGATGTAGATACTGACTTCTTAGCAAAAACAAACTTTAACCTCAGCTCGACTTTAAACTAACCTCTCATAAATACAGCGAAACACCAAGCTTCCAAGTGTATTTGTCAAGTCAGGGGTTTTTCCTCATGATGCAAGAAGGTTACAGGCTGTAAGAACTGGACTCGTATCCACACGGCTACATACTGACATCCACTGAAAACAAAGGACTTCATAAAACAGACCCCGGCGTGAAGTCTCTGATTCTGCGTCTCCAGAACAATAATCATTAACTCAAGTCCTTTTGTCAGCGTCGTTTCCTTCTCGTGCTCACATCTTCGCCCGTCCACGACGGCTCTTCTAAGTGGCCTCAGAAGTCGTCATCGTCACATATGTCCAGATACACGTCGAAGGCCTCCCGGTTGCAGTTTCCATCGGGAGTGAACACGTACTTATGGAAGGTCCCGTCCACACATATGGCTGCAGGAGGGGAGAGACGGTGAATAACAGTCAAAAGAAATGCAGCAGATGTTTGGCTTGTTTTGCTTGAAAAATAACTTAAATTGTCAAAAGATTTGTAGATCATTGTTCGCCACTACTTTGACTGCTTAATTGACTAATAATCATTTCAGCTCTAATGGTAAGTGTTGTCGGCAGAGTATTTTATGACCTGTTATGAGATAATGCTATATAAATAAAAATGAATTGAATTATCGTCCTGAGGGAATTAGTGCTGGCAGAAATGGACATTATGCTGAATTTATCAAGACAACAGGAAGAAGTACTGACTTTGCATCAACAGCAGAATAAAACAGGAGCCAATCAGAAAAGAGGAAGGCTTCTTACTAAAATATGAATAAATACGCTAAGGCTCTAATATGAGCATGTTTCAAAAAAAGGCCTGGTTCTCTTTGCAGTCGAGGTAGGTTTTATGTGTTTAAAGTAGTAATAAAAATACATTTGTCTCAATTTTATAATGTATAACTAATGTTTCATGATTGTTTTCGTCTCTACATCCATCACGTCAACCCAGAGGCTCATGACAATTGACCTGAATTACACATTAAATATTTAGGGTTCGTACTCAAGGATGTTTCAAGCACTTTTTAAGGCATCTAAATTAAAGATTTCCAGACTCTCGAAGTCTTTATCATCACATCTAAATTGTCACTATAAATGTCAGGAGACGGCAAATATGATGACAGGATCATTTCATTTAAAATATTAAAAGATTTTTGGTTTCCATGACGATGAGACGCCAGATAAAGCATTTTTTTAAAAGGTCTAACCTTGAAAACATAGCGGTTAAAATTTTCAAGACTTTGTACAAACCCTTAATATTAATTACAACCACATATGTTCAATTATACAACCAGAATTTCTCTCAAATTCGATCTTTTTACTTGTTTTATATTTCTTCACATTTTAATGCACCAATTCGCCAAAGCAAATTCCTTGTATGTGAAAACCTACTTGGCAATAAACCTGACTCTGAGAAACATTCCGTGTACTTTGACGCGTTTCCTCACCGATGACAGAGTTGACGTTCTTGGACGTGTTCTTCCCAAAAGCGCAGATACAGGCACACTCGGCTGGCACAGTGAAGCTGGCCAATGACCACTGGCTGTCCACATACTGACCAATCACAGGGCCCACCTTCCCAACACGCGCCAGCCTGCGGTGAGGCAGAGGAACAAACGGACGCATTAACCACACGTTGCTGTTAAAATGATCGATCGGGAGACAGCGGCTGGGCTTACGCAGAGCGGCGGTTGAGTTTGGTGTCTTTGAGTGCAAAGATGTGAACGGTGCCTTTGTCACTGGAGGCACACAGGAACGACGAGTCGTGGCTGAAGTTGATGCTGGAACAGAATAAACAGAGCAGACAGGAAGGACCGTCAGAGCCTGGACCAAACTCCAACACCAGCAGGAGCACGTATGTTGTAAAGGCCCCCGAGGCAAGTTTGTAATATGAATACAGACTCCAGACTATGTGCACCAGCGAAGCAGCTGGCAGCTTTGGTTTTAGTAATTGTAAGTGACCCACTGTCCAAATAGCGCTGAACATGTCGCCTTGTTGTTGTGTAGACCTGCTGTTACTGAAGAATAGCACCACTAACAAAGCCTGTGAACTCGGTGATGCACACATTGCGTTTCCTGCAGCTGCTGCTTCATGTTTCCTGTGGAAAACTCTACTCCGTCTGTGAAAACAGTTATGTCGTCTTTCAGTTCGGGCTGAAACGCTACAATTCGAGACTTTTGTTTGTGACCAAATACTTTAAAACAAAACAAAACAAAACCTAAACCCGCCAACTTTCTCACAACCTGACCAGTCGCAGCAAAATGGATGGGATATTCAGACTGATCAATTGTTGCTTTTGGAAAGGTATAAAAACTGTTGGAGACCTCCCCCTGCGATTTCAGCGAAGGAGTGTGTTGTTGACCTTTAACCCTAAACACACACACACAGTCCATCACTGCTGGGGTGTGTACCAGTAGAGGGTGGCCGGGTCGGTTCCTCTGCGCAGCTCCACCAGCTTGTCTCTGGTTGTGGTGTCAAACAGGCGGATGAGCGTTCCTTTGCGAGAGGCTGAAGCCGCCACGCTGCCGGGCTGGTTCAGCGCCACGCAGGCGATCTCACTCTGGTGGGCGTTGATGGTAAAAGGGGCAGATGATGTGCCAGGTTTGGTGTTTGACAAGTCCTGAAGAAAATAATTTTTACCTTCAGTTTGAATGATCGGTGTCTTGTCTGTGTGTGTGTGTGTGTGTGTGTGTGTTGTAACTTACAACCAGCTGCAGGCTGCCGCATTTATGACCCGGAAAGACCAGCAGCTGTTTCTCCAGACTGGGACATAAATCACACAGGCCTGCAGGAAAAGATAAATGTATAGTATTAAAAACGTTGAACAGAATCAGCCATGAGGAAAGAGAAACTTACAGAGCCAGAGAAGGACTCTTCACCTTTGGGGTTATCTCTGGTGTCAAACTCAAAAAGTTTGCCAGGGTTGTCTGGAAAACTGTACACATAGATCCTGTTCTTTAAAACGATGATGATCCTGAAAACAAAGCAAAAGACAACAATTGATCATATTTCAATGTTACTCACGGAGCTGCACGGGGATGGGCTACAGGTGGAGCGACTGGTCACGGTGAACTCACTTGTCATGCCTCATGCGAACAGCTAGAACAGGTTTGGTGAAGGTGAACTCCAGCACCAGCTTGTCTTTGGGGTCTCGTGTCTCCCGAGCATCATCCCAGATCAGCACTGAAATCAAACAACCGGGTCTCAGGAGGAGGACTGCTCTCCGGACGGCTGCTTTATTTGAATTTGACATCATGTTTGGACGAGTGGAGTGCTCACAGTCTAGATTAAATCAGCACTGAAGCACATGAACAAACGATGACTCCTTCTCTCCGGACTGGCTGTTACGTGAAGCCATTAAAAGATCAGCTACACTGTAAAAGATGGACACATTCCTCGTTCTGTGTGGGTATCTCTGTGCGGGTGGTCGGATGTTCATCGTCCTGAGTTTTGTCCTGGCAACAAACCTGCACGTGACTGTCGGGTCGTATCCCCCCGAAACACAACTCAGCAAAGACACAGTCCAGAGCAACAAAAGGAATTTCTACTAAGGTGTCTTCGCATTATGAAGGTGTGACTTTACAGCCAGTACGGAGAGGAGGAACAACAACAACAACAACAACAAAAGTGACTTCCTCTAACTCACCAGATATTTCGGAGAACTTGGGATTGACTCCTCCTCCAACGACGGCCAGCAGGTTGGATCGATGCAGCATGGAGCACAGGGCCACGCTGCCCACCTGCTCATGGTCTGGAAACACACACACAGAGTTAAGTCTTCAGCCCTATTTGGACAGGATTGATTAATTAATTACAGGTGGAAGGGGATAATAAATTATTTCATCTCTTCTTCCTAATAAAAATCTTGATGCCATTTTAGCCACAGCAGCTGGTTCTGCGACGATACGGAGAACAATGTGACCGCCATCACGGCAGGTTTAGTATTATTTGTTTTATTAATTCAGCTGTATCCTACGTATTAACACAGACAGCTGCCAAACTGACTGCCTGTCTGTCTCTGAATGAGAATTGGGCTGCTTTTACAGTGTAAAACACATGAGGCTGACTGTGAGCTACACGTGGAGTCAGCTGGGATGCACACAGGTAGACACGCCGTAATGTGACATTACAACAGCACATTTGATATTTTTTTACTTTTCACTTTGGTTGTAGGAGTTGACAGATGTTTATTAGCGACAGACCGGGTTTGTAAAATCCTTTTCTTCTGCCGTCACACTGAGCTGATCACACTCAGACACAGGAAACAGCTAAATGTATAAAAAGTCAAAGACACACTTTGAAAATGATACGTTAACTTTCCAGACTTGATTTAAAGTAACTACCTATCTATCGACAGGAGCATATTAGATGGGTGCTATTGTTGTTGGCGTTTTAAAGGGATTTTTAAGCAGCCATTATTTGGAGCCAATGGGGCGGCTGGTAGAGCAAGGTGTCCATTAATCGGAGGTTGGCAGTTCGATCCCCGGCTCCTCCTGTTAGTGTCTTTTGAGCAAGACACCGAAACCCAAGTTGCTCCCGATGGGCATCAGTCACCATCAGTGTGTGTGTGTGTGTGTGTGTGTGTGTGTAAATGGGTGGCAAAAATTGTAAAAGTACTAAAAAACAGCAACTCATTTCTGTATATATTTACATTGTTATATTTACTCCTTCCTGTTTTGTTTATTTGCTCTTATATAAACAGTCTGTGTTGCATTTTATTAATTGTGCTATTGAACTTATGTTATTAGTTATTATAAAGTCACTGCCCCCCCATGCTGTCAGAATGGGGCTTTATCAGCTTTTAGTCCACTCACCCAGGTGGCCTTTCTCCATCAGGGGCTCCACGTTGTAAATCCGGACCCCCGTCTCCATTGCACAGCAGAAGCAGCCTGGATGTCGACAGGAGACAGAGGAAATTAAAATAGAATATATCCACGCTGCTACAGTTAGCTCTACGCGTTAGCTTACTCTGGTCCTGGTTGAACTGCAGGCTGTTGACTCCTCTCTGCTGAGCCATGGCTGCTAAGCTACCGTGA
This sequence comes from Gadopsis marmoratus, assembly GCA_036023855.1. Lineage (NCBI taxonomy): Eukaryota > Metazoa > Chordata > Actinopteri > Centrarchiformes > Percichthyidae > Gadopsis > Gadopsis marmoratus. The sequence goes on from JAVQJF010070352.1 coordinate 9,865, forward strand.
CGCTACCGGTAAACTGCGGCTTCAGCTGGGCCCAGAGGACAACCTGGGACAGACAGAGGAGGGAAAACACCATGACGACAGACTTCACTGCCCTCTGCACGTCTGCAGCTCACAGTTGAGCAACACGGCTCTGCCGTTAGCCGGAGTCAGCTAGCTAGCTAGCTAGCACACAGTAGCATCACACAGAAGCGGTAAAAACGCGCCTCGTGCCCCGTTTTCACGTCGACATGTTTAAATTAGTGACGTCTCACCACGAACACACAGCGCCGACACGATACGCGGCTTCCACAGCGGGAAACACGACGGAGCGAGACGTCGGTTTGTTTTTGTTTTTACTCGACTGACGTCACCGACACTTGCTTCCGGTTTTCTTCCGCTTCCTGTTCATGAAAACCTTAAATAACTTTAACGTAACATCTTTTTCTTTTTTAAATAATAATATTTAAATAGCTTCCTACACGGTTGTATTTGACAGAAATGCAGTGTTGGCAAGGTAACAAAAATAAATATATATATATATATATTCTTATGGTATCAATCATATTCCTTAATAACAAATCATCTTTATCACGTTGCAGCTACGCTCCTGGAGATGATATGTTAAAACATGTTGCTTTTATTGTCACATGATACACGTCAAGTTAAATTCTTAGGCTTCAGGCCAGTCCCAACTTATTGCAGTCATGTAGGATAGAATATAATTAAAAAATAAGATACAAAACAAAATGAGCGTTAAAAAAATCTTACACATCTATTGTGCAATATCTAATGGAGTAAAACACACGTGAATAAGAAAATAAAAGTCCTTAGCTCCTTTTTAATGTATCTGTAAATAAAGCCTACTGTAACTGCTGCAGGTGTTCATATTGTATATATTTAGCGTATTCACATACATACATTTTTTTTATCTTAATATCTTCACTCAGATATAATGCTTTGTGGGACGCCTTGTAGGTTGAGGCGCATGCACTATAACTGCAACGGCTTGGTTCAATCATGGCCGGGGACCTTTGTTGCATATCGTACTCCTCTCAATCTTTACACTGTCAACTATCAAATAATGGAGGCAGAAAGAGAAAGAGCTGAGAGGGGCAGCTGAAGGAAAGTTCTTTGCAAAAGTGGTTTCAAAGCAGCAGCTGAAAGGCAGCTTAGGCAGAGACAGAAAGAGCTGCACAATGCAGCACATTTTGATAATTAGGTCTGTGTTCACCTTAACAATATAAGTGGGCAATGCTATTGTGTGAGGGTTTGTGCCTATTTGAGTGTGAAGGGCTCTATTTTTTAAATTCAGCTACTGGCTCAAAATGTCTGTGCCATTCAAAACACTGTTTCCTTTTCAACCAAGGAACTGTTTTTTTTTTACGGACAGGAGTCCCAATAAGGCACCGAACTGTATGTAGGAAAACGCCTACTTTAACAGTTTGTAGAGTTCTCTCTCTCTCTCTCTCTCTCGCCTAGATGACCGCCCACCCAGAGTCCGGTTATGGTTCTGCTCGAGGTTTCTGCCTGTTTAAAAGGGAGTTTTTCCTTGCCACTGTACATGAAGAGTCGGTCTAGACCTGCTCTATATGGAAAAAGTGCCTGGAGATAACTTTATGATATGGCACTATATGAATAAAACCGAATTGAAATGAAAGTACATGTTAAGTCACAGTTTCTGAGTTACAGCTTGTCGTAAAATCTGACCGATCCAGTCTCTGTTTATGAAGATGGATAAACAGATTATGTGTAAAACTAGATGAGTATCAGCATGATTAGATAAAATCTTTAGACTAACCTGCGCCATGGTTCACCATGAGGTTGATATTTGTAGTTTTTAGCGAAATATCTCAACAATTTCTGGAAACTTCTTGGCAACTTGGCTCAGACATATTTCACCCAGGATGAACTTTAATAACTTTGTATATATTTAATGTTAATTAGCAAATGTTAGCATGCTAACACCCTACACTAAGATGGTGAACATGGTACATGTACAAACATTGTACCTGCTAAACATCAGCATGTTAGCATTGTCTGTAGGTGGGTTTGCATAAGTGCACTTTCATTTTTTTACATATAAACAGCTGGATGGAAAATTAAAAATAAATAAACTTTAAATATCGCAATCAAGTTTTTCATCCAGAGCTGGATATGATGGTGTATCCATAAAAGCACGATGCCGTCTGTCTTGGCATTCTGGTAGACCACTTAAGCCATAACGGAGACCAAAGCACGGCCTTGCTTCAACGCACATCACTACTTCCACTTTGTCCCGTGTCACTTCGTCGCTGAATTGGGTTGTATGAAGGTCGAGCTTTGTCCTGCAGCAGCATGAATGAAAGTAAATGAGTGGAGTGCATGCATTTCTGTTCTAACCAAATAGCAAAATAAACAGCAGCTAGGCCTGTGAGTCAAAGTGAAGGGCTGAGGACATCAGGTGTGTGTGGAGTGATGACGAGGCCGTGACCTTCCTCACACGAACACATGAAACCAACAGAAAACCCGTATCTCCGTCATGTTCTCCACGTGGTTTTCCATCATCTGAGCTTCAACAGGTGCTCTTTGAATGATGTTGTCACCTTCTTCTTCTGTGGTGATTTAATGGCAGTGATTGGGTAATTATCACCACCTGCTCTTTACCTCCACCAACCGGTGAACTCAGATTCACATTACAGTAGCAGATGGAAAGAAGCATTCAGTCGCATTTTCTTTTGCAGTTTTTCTTGGAATTCGGTTGAAATTTGTGCTACATTTGGATTGAAACCTGGCTGACTTGAGTAGGAATGCACTGATCTGAAACGCTGCGTTGTTGTTGACACCGACTTTACTCAGCGGGTCGGGTCTCAGCCATGACGTGGCGGACACACATCACTATACAGACTTTAAATCTGAGGAGAAGGCAGCTCTGTTGCTGTAAACTCTGGTTTAATTAAAGCGTTATATAAGTAAAGTTATTATTATACCAGTCGGACTAAAACCCCACAATGATCACAGACAAAATCAAATGTGAGCTATGTGATTGTGTGTGTGGCCTCAGGCGTCAGCAGGCCTGGCTGCAGGAGGACACAGAGACGGACAACAGGTCAATAGCTGCTTTAATTAACAGACACACAGGTGGGCGTCTGGAGTCAGAGACCGTTTGCACAGATCAGATTTGCAGTGTACAGACATGCTGAGTAATGTGCGCTCCCAGAAGGACACAACGGAAAACTTCTCTCTTCTCTGTTAAGATCAATTCATTGGCTGATCTGTTGCCATGTGAGGGCAGAAAGAGTAACACGGTGATCTTAAATGCTGACAGAGGTCAACGGAGTGGCCTGGGTTTTTTTGTTGTTTTGTTTTTTTAATTCTTGTCTGATTTACTCGCAGAAACACAAAGACTGAACTGAACGTGAACGAGGTTGTCCAGGCCCTCCATTCATTTAATGCCGTCCGAATGGGTCAGACACTTTTTACAGACTGCAGTTTGTGCACCAGTAAATACTCTTTCACCTCCTGTAAAATGCCCAATAAAAATGCCCTTGTAGAAGTCTAATGTAAACTGAACTCCATGATAAATATCAGGACATTTTCTGTGGCTCAGTCTTCTCTCCGGGTTTATTATAAGCACGGAGGCACTCAGGGAAGCCTCTGCTGGTGAACTCGCTGGACCATAAAAACTACATTAAATCAGTGAAACAAGACAACAGCAGGAAACGTGCGTGAGGTTTAGGCACGCCGACATTGAGCTAATAATAACGCATAAACAGATAAGGTTAGCTGCAAGTAACAAACAGTTTATACAACTAGTTAGCCAAAAGTAATGGATAAACAGTTGATAAATGGCTGACTGTAACAATTCATGATATAATAGTGGTAACATTCAGTTTATAATCCATTTATAAGAACATATTTTAGTGGTGTCGATAAAAGGTTACGTCAGCTGGATGCTGCATCCACCTAAACAGCATAATGAGGTTAAAGAGGTTCTGCACACTGAAACGTGCTCTTTGGGCTGTAAACTAAATCGGCACCGTGATGAAACACATTGCAACAATGAAGACGTATCATGACGTGGAACCGACACATTTGAAAACACTTCTTCTTTGGGTTATTTTAATTTTTAACTCTTCTTTTTGTTTTTTTGTTTGCTTTAATGTTGTTCCTGTATTTTTAGCTGTCACAGCTTGTGCTACTCAACATCTACAGTAATGCTGAATCAATTAATAGAAAATACAGGAGAAACTTCATGTTTCAGTGAATGCAGATTGTATTTAACAGTTCTTTGGCCTTGACCTTGATCTGACACTCAGATCTGACACTCTGATCAAGGTGTCGTGTTCGCGGTTGATATGGGATTCAGTTGATGCATGGACTTTAAAACGCTCAGAGAAACGTTTGAGGTTGCTGTTATCAGTCGGAATTTGTGTTTATTAGTCAATGCTTCACTTAATATACATGTTGACTGAGTTAATTAATATTTTAGGGATTTAATTGCTTTAAAATGCAACACGTGCAGACGAGGGTTTGGCTGAAAGGTGCAGCCTGTAAACGTCGCTGTGTCACTTTCTGGTGAAATGTCTGACATAAGGCCAGAAGATGGCATGAAAAAACACAGACCTACCTTTTGTGCTCTGGTGCTGCAGACCTCCAGTAAAAGACAGATGCATTCTGCTTCCAGCCTGAGAGAAATCAGAGAATCTTGTTCACTGGTGATTACAGAGACAACAAATCCCTCTGAGGGGAAAAAGCTGAGAAATCCTAGATTCCAGTTTTGGCTGGATTAGCAGCTCTGTGCTACATGCCTTGTTTGAAATAAGCACAAATGTCTGGCTGCCAATTCGATTAGTATGATCAAACCTCTGGGGACTGAGCTAATTGCTTGGACAGACTGCATTTTTTGGTTGCTGATGAAAGCTATCCATTTCTGTGATGAGTCTCCCAAAAAAACCAAGCTAGAAGCAATAATAAGATGGAAAAGAAGAAGTGCGTGTGTGCGGGAAGCAGGCAGGCTGTCCAAATATATTTATATTGTTAAAAAAAACATTTAAGGGAATGTGATTGTGTATTTTTGGGGGGGAATTTTATACTTGGCCATAACATTTAGTCTGTACCTGGACATATAGGAAATAAAGGGCATCATTCAGAGAGTGTAGTGGAGAGATTTTAAGGTGAAAACATCAGAAAAGTAATTTTAGAGATAATAAAAGTCATGCAAAAAGGAAGCGTGAAGGACCACTCAGCACTTCACCTCTTATAGCCTTTTGATTGACAGCGCAGTTAGAGTTGTAAGAACTGGGAACGAGAGAAAAGAAGAGGTTAATTAGTGAGCCTCCGTGTCCGACAGGAAGAAGACGAACAGGACTTTGGACACTCGGAGCAGAGTGTTCTGACTCTGTGGGCCCCCATCAGACACAACTGAGACAACTGTGCCCACCAAAACCCCCTTTTTAGAAATACAGTTCAGATAAGTTGGGCTTTTTGTGGCTACGTGAACAGGAAGTATAATGTTGCCATGGAGCGAGTCCATGAACGTATACAGAGAGCTGGATGCAGCGTCGGAGGCGGGGCCCCGTTCATTCCTATGAAAGCTGCTCAGCGGCGCATGAAGCCAAAAAAGTTCCACTTCCTGATACAACAGTACCCGGAGCCTCCTGGTCGTGCAGCCAATAGAGCAGCAGCAGTGCTTCCTTTAGCCCCGCCTCCCTGCCGCTCGCTGTCATGAATGGCAGTGACTCTAAAACTAAAACTCTGATGCTTCCTGTCTCTTTCCAGTTTCATTTTGAAGGACTATTCTGTTCACTATGTTATGATTTACTACTTTTGGAAAAGTCTTCGTGCTGGATGAATGTCTTTTTGCAATAACAAAAGCAGAAAGCTGATGTTAGAAATGATGAATGAGGTGAGAGGAAAATGGAAACGGGCCAAAAAGCCGAGTACACTAACGGAGGCAAACAAGCTCTTCGCAGCTAATTGACCGTTTTTGATGATTAATGCTGAAGAGAAAAGGGAAAATACATTTCGCTGAGCAGATGCCAAAAGTCGAGTGTGTCTGAGCACTCTAACAAGTCTCTCATCCTCCATTTTAGAGACCGAACCAAGAATCTCACGCCTGAATATCATCTGAGTTTTACGTCATCATCGTCATCAGGCATCAGGTCGGTCCGCAGTGTTAAAGGTCTCTTCAGCGACTGAGGCTCATCTCGCATACTGAGCGGCTGGGAGCCACATGCCCACATAATTAACTTATTGCAATGATTTTGAGTTATTCTACTCAGCTTATTCATTTATTCTGATTCTGTGACCCTGTTAAACCTCCCACAATCCTCCCAACACCTGTCACCTTTCTGTCATACAGATTACATTACAAGCTCATCCTTTTTGTCTGGCTTCATTTGTCTCTTCCACGTTGTCCTTCAGTTGTTGGGCCTGCTGTCATGCTTAAAAACAGCAATTCACAAAGTAAATCTGTCAGCCCCACCGCTCTGCACATTAAAGAGCCTCAAGTTCAGTCAGATTGAACCCCGCGTGGAGCAAATGATGGGGTCAATTTGCAATTTCCCAGAATTTGGCGTCGCCCTGGTTCCCTCGACAAAAAGCAGACAGTCTTCACAGATCAACACCACTTTTGTGATTTTTCTGAAGCGTAAATGTAAAAAGCTAACGCCGGGCTATAAACCAGCTACAGCACGTCTCCACCACTGAGTTTCACAACTTGCAATTGACCTCTTCTACAGAAGCCTTTAGGGAAAGTTTGAGTCAGAACAGTTTACAGTTTAAATCCAACGAGGCTGTGAAAGAGGACGAGTCAGTCGATGAGTTTAATGTCCCCGACAACCTCTGTAGTCTCATTTAGCAACCGCCTTTTTTACAAGACACCTAAAAGCTTCAAAATCCTCGAGTGGGGGATTTACTGATGGGTTTTATGTCGCAGAACAAAACGTGAAGATCTCTTCAGCTTGTGTTAACCACAGACCTTATTTCAGGAAGCAAAAACCCGCTGACTTCCAGACGAGGGAACAGGAAGAGCTAACACGCTAACTCACGCAGGGTTTTAGGACTCATTCCTGCAGCACTCTATTACATTTTCTTCAAAGCATATTTGCTGTTGCAAATTGTATATAAATGTAATTTCTTGGAGACGGGGTTTCTCTCGCACTCCCGACACTCGTAATACAAGTAATCAGTGTTCACTTTCGGAGCCGCAGCTGCTCGGGATCGGATCACGTGGATACGGACGCACAATCAAGGATCAAGTTGTGGTGTAAAGTATCAGCAGTCAATCTTGTTGCATCTCTCCTCGGCTCAAACAAGCGATGATGTCACCCTCAATTAACCTTCTGATCTGGTTTAATCTGATTTCGGTGCTCGCAGGATATCTGGAGCACATAAATGCTGGAAACGGAAAGGATTCATATTAACGTAAATAACTCATCCAAATGGACGCGCGCAGACCGATCTGCGGCGGCGGGGAGCCGGCGCCAAGCTCTCATCATTTCTTCAAATCAGCATTCTTTTTCTTATATTGGCAGAACTGGTTTTTTTTTGCTTCCCCACCCATAGTGGCCCACTGTGCATTTTCTCAGTAATGTAGGAATACCGTTACATGACGGGAGCGGCTGACTCAGTCTGACAAACTACGGTTTAGAAGACAATGCGAGTGTCCTCCCACGCTCTCTGCAGCTTCGATCCGAACGGTCGGAGCGCCGTCGGATTTAGTTTCTGTGCTCCAGCAACTAGCAGCTCAGGCCTACAGAGAGCGCAACAATGACGCGCTCACAAAGACAGGAAGACAACCCCTTTTCATCCAGATTTACACTTTAATGATGCTGTAGGACTAGATGTTGTATAAGCACATGACTCACGGGGAACTGTTTGGTAATCTGTGGCGCAGGTGAATTTAGAGCAGAATTAGAATCAGTGTAAAAATAGTATCCTGATGCATCGGCATTACATTGTGTAATGTCCTCTGTGGGTTGGGAGCAGGGGGTTTAGACTAAATCTAGACCACTGCAATTGTTTGAGTTTTTCATCTGCATGCCCACAAGTTTTCAACACAACGCAAATATCTGTGTGACTGGACAGAGGAGAGTGTCAGAGTTCCAGGAATATAAGAACCACGGGAAAGGACCCAGAGACAGGCAGCCAGGAGCAGTTCAGGGACTTATATGCAGTAAATGAGTTTGCATGCAGGTAAGTCCAGGTAAGTCCAGGTCCGGAGACCGAAGCACAGGGGACATACAAAGGCAAGACGGGGACACGGAAACGGGATTAACGAGGGAATCAGGGCCAGGTGAGCACTAGAACCCAGGTGAACCTAATCAAAACATGGTGAACAGAATAGTCCTTCAAAATAAAACAGGAAACAGACAGGAACTAATGGGCTGCAACACAATTAGTGTTCTTTGTCTTACTTATAATTGGGGGATAGAAGTAAGACAATATTTGGGACTAAAGTTCCAGTTTGCCAAATGTTACAACAAGCATTTTATCAGAAGTTGTCAAATATGAGTACTCACTACAAAACAGTAATTAGACAAAGACAAATTAATGTGATGTCAGAACGTATTCGACACAGGTGTTTCCATATCCTGTTTAGCATCAACTTTTATTTTTTGGACAAAAAACACCTCAAGCGAGCGTAAAAACCTTCATTATGCAATCAAATTCTGCCGTTTCCATACAGCATTTCTAATGCAATGCTTCAAAATGCTAACAGAAACACGGCTAATGAGCTCATGACTAATGAATAAAACAGCCGAAAACTGAAAGCAAATCTTTGTGGTGTGGAGGGATTGATGCATTGATTGATAGAGACGAGCCAATCGGTTCGTGTGTAAGACTCAGTTAAACAGTGGGCGGGACGCTGGCGTTCTGCTGAGACCGATGGGTTTAAGAGCGTGCATCCATTGTCTTTCACTACACATATTGATTGTGACAAATAAACCTTTTTAAATCCTCGAGTCTTGAGTCTAGCTGAATCCGTCTCTCGCAGTCCTTCAGCTTTAACGTGGCACGCAGGGAACGACGCTCTCAAGGAAGTTCGTCAAACATTCCTCAGCAGCTTTGGCTCTTTGTGTTCGTTCGCTCTGCACAGAGGCAGCCTTCTGTAAGTGAGGAGGTTGATGGATGATCAGGGTGACTCATCGATCAGTACAATGTGACCAGAACTGGCTGCGAGACACTGAACCTGGTTGCAGATGTTGCATTCACAAGGTTTGATGTTGTAGGCCTCTGTGTAAACTGCCTTCTGCAGAATGCAAATATTAATATCATCATTTAACAGCGAGATGTGAGCCAGGCATCGTTAATGATTCTCCGTGATTCTCCTTTTCTAGCCCGCGTGAGAGTTTCTACACGGATCTTATTAAATGCTGACATGACGGAAACACGCATGCACGCATTTGAACGGACGCACACACATTATGTCACTTTCTGTCCCATTAGCAGCTAATTAAGATATGAATGATCTCCTTGGGGGGGAAGTGTTCTACTTAACTGCCTTTCAAGCGGCTCCGCGTCCCACATTAATCTCTCTCCCCAGGGGAACGTGGATATTGATCTGCTGTTCCCATGACATCAATCTCACTTGGAGGAGATGAACAAGATTAAAGTGAGGCGAGCGTCACAGCCAGGAAGAGGGGTGATGATGACCTCGAACGCCGCCTTACAAACAATCGAAGACGAAGAGTTTTTTTCAGGGAAACTTATTTTTCATTTTCCAGTGAATACTTGCATATTAATCATTAATCATAATATATTGAGCTGGGCTTCCCCCTGAAAGTAGAAGATTCGGATAACCAGTCAGGGACCCTCCAGTCCATGCAGTTTGTTTTTTTTGGCAATCAGCGTGCAGTGTACTTCTGGGGACATTTCGGTACCTAGAGGATACGTCTCTGTCTTGTGTTTTGATATCTAGCTCACACCTGTCAACATTGGAATTTTAAAATAAGGGAAATGTTCTGGCGGCTCCCACCAGCCGACCCCTACCGTGTAAACGAAAACACATAAGGGTGTAAACATTCAGGACATACATGTGTATTTACAGTATGTATTACTTTGGAATACATACCGACCGTCCGAAGCCCCATCTGTCACTGCACCTTTCAAACTTTCCACTTTAACACGTCACATAATCTTTGAAGCAATAAGTCTTTGATTTCAGACAGACAAAAGACAGACCATGAGAAGCATGGTCTGTCTTGTAGTCTGTAGAATCAGAATCATAACTCAATCAAATTTGAACAAACTCACATAATATATACATGTTTTTAGGTCCAGACTGACTTACACTTCCCGAGGTTATCATTATCTCCGGTGTCCATCGTGAATAAACGCCCATAAATCTGCTTAGAGATTATAAAAGAAAAGTTGCTCCTTATAACTTCAGAACTTGCCTGAGATTCATCAGTTTCTTTCAAAATGGTACTTTGAATGAAAGGTGGCAGCCCTGCAACGAGTTCCTGCATTCATCAGACACAGGTTTTACTTGGACAGACATCTATCTTCACCCAGTTCAAGCATTGCTTGTGTCAGTGGCTGCCAAAAATATGTAACTCTTGTCTCGTACCAAGTGATTCGGGCTCCTGTTTCCCCATTCTGCCTCTACCACAACTTCAGAAACAGATTCCCGACTTCTCACAACTGCATCTCAAGCTCAATAGCTCCAGTCTCCCCACAGCCTCTTGTTAACCTGCAGAGAGAAATCACTTCAAGGTCTTCCATGCAACTCCCCTTCCTGCGCGCTCCCATTGCTTTGGAGATTTCAAGAAGTAAACTTTGAAGGCTCAAAGAAGAGGTGCTCTTGATGTTGTCAGACAAGACACACTGCCGATGAGTGTGTAAACATGCGGTGTGATACCCGAAGGTTCTCTTTGTTGCACGGCAGAAGAAGAACACCAACAAACCGAATCATGCTTCTTGATATCTGACATGACAATGCGGCAGGATTCCTCTCAAAAGCCCGGGAAGATGAAGTACAAGGAGTTCTCCTGGTTTTGCAACCCTAGATGGACCCAAAGACTTGTTGAGATGTTTGTCAGTGTTTATTTATAACAAGCTGCAGTGAGTCACCCGTTGGCAGGAGAATTTTATAGATAGATGACATTTGTAACATCAACCTGCCCAAAGAGTGTAGGTGACACTTAACCCTGTTTCTAAATCTGGCATATTTACAAGACATCGATGTTAATGATGTGTGCTGTTCTTCACAGATGAAGTAAATACCTGTAAAAATCAAGGTGCATGCTTAGTAACATTAGAGGTCAAATCTCCAGCAACATTACAGTAGATAGAAGTTTGTGCCCTTCATTGGTCCGACAGTAAAGTAGTTCTGTATATTAAGTGTCACAACCCATCCAAATACAATGAAGTACAAATACATCAGATTTATAATCTGATGCTGCTGTCAGCATATCGTCATGTGGGGCATCCTCAAATGCAAACACACCCATTAGTTTTGGTAATGCAGCACCGAAGTTATAAATATTCTTGTGATCATCTTGTGTTTTTAAAGCTTCATCTCTCAGACACAGTAGATCTACTGTTTACCATGTTCACTATCTACACTTTGAGTGTCAGCATGCTACTTGTGCTAATCAGCAAACACAAAATACAATATTAGAAATACAGTATTTGGTCATATACCAAAGTACTGGACAAATTCCATTTTTGACCTGATGATGGCAGCAGATCACCAAAGTCATTACAGTTCCTCTGGGGAACATGAAAATCTACAGTGTCAGTGCATCAAGTGGATGTTAAGATCAGTTAAATCTGGGCCAACCACTCCTCAGTTTGTCAGAAAACTGTCAAGCAATAACCACATTTCAAAGATTGGACCTTATCTATGGCAGCTGTGTGGAAGCTTAAATGAGATTTGGAGAAAGCACCTTTTGACTCAGTACATATGAGATTGTTCAGTATGTCATCGGATGCAGAGACGATTTCAGAAAACCCAGGATCCCGTGGGATTCTCTCAGGAAACTGGAGCAGACTTATGGGAAATACTGGGGTCTTAGTTCCTGGTATTCAACCCTATTACAGTTTATTCTAACATTAAAACATTTTGGTTAGCCACAATGACTAACACGTATTGTACACAGGCCATGTAGTCTAGAATCCGGGCAGATAATGACGGGACCTTTGAATCACAGGAGTCATGATGGCCACTTAAGTGCCATCTCATGAATCCTCAGTGTAAAATATGTATCAAAACCTCACGCACAGCGCATAAATGAAAGAGCAGAGGCAGTCTGCAGACAGTGCTGTAATGGTTCACTCCGTTATTATTGTGTTTGCACACTTGTCATGCAAACAGAACCGCTTGCTTTTAGCAGGCAGTTATGATAAGGGACATATGCTAACACCCAGGTGACAAACAGATCTGGTGGGTTTGTCAGCACATGTTCTCCCTCCAGTACACAAACAGGAACACTGTGTCCCCCCCACAAAAAGCCCCTGGATTGATTAAAGGATCGTATTTTTTAATGATGATCTCTGTCTTGATAAATGTGGCTGTGTAGGCGTCAAACTGCAGAATGCATACTAATATTAAACGGAGCTTATTAAGTTCAGCTGCAATATCTCACCAGCAGAATTTTCAAACTGCTTTCCTCCGTCACGACGCAAACGTCTCTCATTGTCCTTCTGTCGTATTGTCATATCCTCCTGTCGAAAGCAGCAGATGATTCGGTATAATGGTGATTTAAAGTATTAATACGCACAAAGTGTTTCTGCACAGTGGAAACGTTTAATTGCCAACCAAAAAACGTCTGTCTGTGAGGACGGTGAAAGTGCTGTCTGGTTGTTCTTCTTTTATAGCTATGAATTTGCCTTTTGTAGGACTCAAATGGAGAGAGGACAAGTGAGGACAGGGGAGAGAGATAAATAGAGACCTAATATGTCAACCTCCCTGAATAAATGAGAATATGGACATGCAGTATTCAGAGGGTTCAGTGACTGCAGCCACACTAGTTGGACCCTCAGCTCAAACTCACTGCACCTCAGCATTAATGATTCAACAGTAGTTACCTTGGGATTGAATATGTGATGTGTGTTTTTTATATATCGCTCAGCAGAAGAGTTAACAGGGAAAAAAAAAAAGGAACTTTATGTGCCTCCTTGAGGGCATTTTGGCCCATTTAGTAAATTTTAATTCAGAGCTAATAGAAATCAGCAGGGTTCACTTCAACCAGTACTGTCACATCCAGGGGAAACGCCTCATCTGCTCCTTGCTGCGCGCAGCCAGATCTCCAACAAGCCTCGAAGACCTACCGAACACAGGCCTGCAGAAAGATCCAGAAACACTAACGGCAGAAGTGAACAAGTGCTCCTTTTTACACAAGTCCACATGTCCAGCAAGATGGTGCCATTTGTCAGTATGGAACGTCAGATGGTCGCCAAAGTTAATACAGTTCATCCTGAGGGGAACACGAACGTGTGAAACAAACTCGCAAAACCAGCCAATAGTTAATGAGACACCAAAATCATAAATATGAACCTCATGATGGCGCTAGAGGTAAAGTCAGAGGATCACCAGAGTCTAAACACATTCATGGTACCCAGACAACGTATCCTAAAGACTTTGGTGATCCTTTTGACTTTTCCTCTAGCGCCGCCGTGAGGTTGGCGTGTGGTTTTAGCGTGCAATGGTCTCAACAACAATTGGACAGAATGCCATGAAATGTGGTTCAGACATTCATGTTCCCCTCAGGATGAATTGTTATAACTTTGGTGAAAACAGGGGTGCTGTTTTAAAGATGCTCAGACGACAGATAAATTGGGTGCGACGGGCTCATTCAGTGTGAACTGTTTGAACAATGCAATGGACAACATGCATATGTCTTTCTCCTCACATCTGTCCTTACATTTATATTCCTTATTTAATGTGGTGCACGACAGCACAATAGGCCTTTCGTCTGCTGCGCGTGTTGATTTTTAAAATGACATTTCGCCTCCATTTCCCCGGGTGACATGTCACAGGAAAGTCATGAATAAATGGAATAGATTTATGTAATAAATGTGTTCCAGGAGGGCAGCCTGGTTAAAAAATGGTGACCACCTTCTTCCTCACGTTTTGCTCTCCCTTGCTTCCCCTTCCTGCCTCCAGATCTGACCAGACTTTGTGTATCCTCAGTCATTCCAGATGCTGCACTTAGATATTTGCTAAAGACTGGCTCAAACCAAAATATACCTTGGTTTAATCGGAATATGGCACTGCCTTAAAAAAAAAAACTAACGTTAGCTTAAATATCTTGCTAGCTAGGTATCATGTCAGCCAACAAAACTGCTGGTTAGAAATGAGACTGCTTTTGTCCACCTCCTCAAAAATGATTTTTAATGATTAATCTGCCACTGTTAAGATTGTAAAGTGATTATGTGAAAGATTGACAGGCGTAAACAGTAATTAAGGGGGCGGGCTTAGCAATCAGCTATTTTCATTTTTGTAAAGTTAAACTGAGAAGGATTTACGCTGTCTCAGAACACTGACTTATATATATATATATATATATATATATATATATATATACGTGGCATAAACACATCTGAGGTCAGAGTGACAGCAGCCGAGGCAACGACAGCAGGTCACCAGAAACCTCTAATCAGTCTCACCTTTTGGGCTGAAAAGCGAGCGCACAGTCTTTACAGGGGCAGCTCTTCAGCTCTTTGAAAGCCACAGAAATGGCAGCATGTACCCTTCACTCGAAGGCCAAGGTGATTCATGGGAAAATGTCAACATTGCTGTGCGTCTTTGCATTTTGTATCTGTTGCCACCTGTGAGGGGGATAAATAAGAGCCGGGGATGCTGTGTGTGTGATATTTGTGGTGTGTTAAAAAGGGTATTTTTACATTTAGAGCAGATTATTTCAAACCATGAAATCCTGCAGAGCAAAGTTAAAAATGTACCGTCGGCTGTGTGTGTGTGTGTGTGTGTGTGTGTGAAGGCTTCCTGAAGTGTAACCATAACCAATGTGGCGAATCTGAAGAGAAATGGGGGGAGGCTTAAGAGGAAATGAGGTGGAAACGTTATATTACGGTACCTTATCAATGACTGTTCACTGTGATGAAAGAATAACTCAAAGAGAGGAAGCAGTGGAAGAGAAATAGATTTAAAAGGTGACAAGATAAAGGGAGATTTAATCTATTCCTCAGTGGATTCCTTCCTCCGCTAGCTAGGTCAGCAGTCTCCATAATGAATGGATATTTCTGACCATTTTTCATGTTGCTTTCTGTCTTCATGCATTTGCACATTTCACACACTCTGTTGCAGGAGGAGCATTAGCCTCCAACGCCAGCTCAGTGGTGAGGGCACCGCGGCGTCGTGGTTGGGTAAGTGCTCTGCATTTGGCCCTAAATCGTATCTCTGGGTTATAATGGTGATCTATTGATTAGTAGTGATGAGGTTTAGGAGGGTAATCGCCTGTGGGTCGCCCTCTTGAATTCTTCCCCCAAACAGGCCGGTAAGCAGTGTGTGACGCTGCGTCACCTTGTGTCTTCGAGTCCATAAAATATCGTTATGTGTGCGCACGACCACAAATACTCATCCGGCATCCTCCCAGGGAGTTTGTGTGTGTGTGTGTGTGTGTGTGTGTGTGTGTGTGTGTGTTCGCCTATAGCCTGTTGAGTGTGTGTTGTAGTCTTTTGCACCAGGCTGCAGTCGCAGATTTCTCTAATTGTTGCACATGCATTTAAGGGAAGATCGAGCAAAGACATTAACAGAGATGGCAGGTTGTCATCCAAATTGAACGCAAATTGTAACAGAGTTTCAAGAATGTCAGCACAATAAAATTCAAATTGATGCACGTTTCCATCCACTACAGTTATGCACATATTGGGAGATAATTGACGGAGATAAACGGCTCCAGTCAAAGCTCAAACAATTGGGAAAACCATGTAGAGAAGAGATTTTTGTTTTTCAGATTTTCAGACCTTCCATCCAAGGTTGTTTTTTTTGTTTATGGGCAAACTGAAAATGAGCAAAAATAAAAAAACTGGTGGATGAAAACACACCCTGAGACAACAAGCAGGAAAAACAAACACTAAACAGGAAAGAAGAAAAGCAAACAACAGATGTAAACATGGTGCAAATGGGATGTACAGCAGACACGAGGACGCTGCGGTGGGGAAATAAACTTCAAATGTTGACGCACCCTCAGTATCCAAAGTGCTAAAAAATAATCAAACTAATTAAAATATAGGCCTATAGATCACTATATATATATACAGTCGTTTATTAGTAGAAATTCCACTGAACACAAGATCAGATTATTTAGTAGCAACTGACAAACAGTGGACTGGGAGCTGTGCTGCTCACTCAACTCGAATAATGAATTTTGTTTGTGCAATGAACCGTGAAATCACTCCTGGCTGCACTGTTCTGTCTTTTGATTTAGACATTTGGTTGCATTTATACCACAATAATCACTGATACGCCATCTGTAAACATGTTGGAAGATTTATTACGTGAAAGCTTCTGTTCTTTACTTTTAGCAAATGAGCACAGCTGCACTGTGTTCAGGCACAGTGGTGCGTGCAGCTAAATGCTAACATGCTCGCAGCGACAATGCTAACACAAATACACAACTGAACTGGACAGTGTTTTTAAGACGTGCACGTCCCTTTCAAGCGTTGCAAACTGATTCAAGTATGCAACGATCCATGTAATCATTTATTTTACACCCGTAATGTAATAAATCAGCGATGTGGATGATGAGTCGGCCTCAAGATGCTCTCAGAAGTTACTGCTGGTAAAAATGCATCAAATCCAATCATAATTATTTTCTCTCCATTGAGAAGAATTAGAGGCTAAATTGCAAACATGAGTAGTGGTGCTATAGAGAGACGTGCAATGTGTACGTCTAAGTTTTGAGAAGAATTACTTTGCTAATCCCTTTTTATGGAAGTTGGGTTTTTTTACAGTGCACACACACACGCACACACACACACAGACAGACACACACAGAGACAAACAAAGGCCAGGAATACAAACACACATGTTAGTCGGGTCGGACTCGGACAAAACATTTGAAATAATTTTCCGGTTCGCTCACGTCATACTTTCATGCTGCTTCCTGTTCAGTGCTGCGGTTTGTTATTTACATCACAACACGTGAATATAAAACACCGGAAGGTCAAAATTCCTGTGGCCTTGCTAAGGATGGAGGACGTCAAACAAAAAAAGTCATGGGGGAAGTTTAAAAAGCTACCGAAAACCGTGCAGAGAAATCAACAGTATGGAGACATTTCAGCCTCTCGGGTTCAGACAGAAATGTGTGGCCACGTGACGCCGCCCCTGCAGCAGTTAGGGGTTCAGTGCCTTGCTTAAGGACACGTAACGGACACCTCTGCAGCTACCGGTCCACACTCTGTACCGGGCCGTGCTTCATCACTGCATCGATATCATGCTTTTTATAAGCAGCCATAGCCAAGTCAGTGAAGGTACATACAGTATCTGGTAAATGCAGTTCAAAGTGCTTTACAATAAAGAAATTAAATGCACCAAGTGCTTTACAGAAGAGAGTGCCATAAAATAAAGTGCAGTTAAGAAAAATAAAACTTGAGCAGAATGTAAAAAATGGTAATTTTATGCAATTTAAGTGCAGTAGTGCATCAATCATCAATCAATCAAATTTTATTTATATAGCGCTATATCATAACAAAGTTATCTCATAGCACTTGTAAATATAGAGCAAGTTCAAGCCAACTCTATATCTACAGACCCAACAATTCCACCA
>JAVQJF010070380.1:0-19715 GCA_036023855.1 Gadopsis marmoratus
CCCCCCCCCCCACCAAACCCACAACCAAAAAAAAAACACCGGGGGGGCGAGGGCCCATAAACAGCTTAGTAATACTGCTACTGAAGTATGCTCCAAGGCAAACACATGTGATTACACACAAAGACTGAGTTCTGATCTCTTTCAACCACACAATAACTTCCACATGATTTTAACACCAAAATTACACTTTTACTGGAGTACAGTGCTGTAAAAACCTTAAGCTGCTTATCTAAGTCGAGGGGGGGGGGCAGCCTGCAACTGTTCTGAATCGTGTTCAGATCAGTCTAGGGTCACGGACTGACCTGTTCGTCTGAGGTGTAAAGGACCTCCATTAGCCGATCGACAAATGGGGCATTTTCTTCACCCTGTTCCTGGCACAGCAGCTCCACCTCTCGCAGCTTGCTGAAATAGTAGTCCCTCTCTTTCTCCACTCCTTCCAGTGCTGACTTTAATGTGTTCAGCTACAAAAATTAAAAAATTCTTAATATTTGTAAGCATCGATACCAAACACACAAAACACTGTGGACTTTGGTTACAGACAACTGACGCAAGTTGTCTAAAGTGCACAAATCACATGTAACTAGAATAGTCCAGAGTAAGCTGCTTAATTGATTATTCAATGGATTGAAACTCAGTCTTCATCTAATCATTGTCTAGATAGTCTATTGATCCGTTTAGGCATTTGTCGAGTAAAATTACCCATACATTTGCTGGTTACAGCTTCACATATGTTGGGATCAAATGAAGAGAAGTCCTATTATAAATTCAAGACTTTGGTTTTTTGCTACCTACTTTTCACAGTACAGAATAGTGAAGGGATAACTGTTAATTTTAGTGTTTTAGTTGTTTAAATACTTTTTAAACATGTGTAGCCATGAACAGTATAGAGAGTATTAGCCTGCACTTAGATTTTTACTTATCCATATATTTTCCTTTTGCATATATGTATATATGTTGTTTTTTACAATCACAATGCATGCGATTCAATATGGTATATTTTGACACCGATCAGCACAAAAAGTAAGGTAAAAAAGTCATAGTAAAAGCAAAACCTCTAAAAAATTTCACAAATAAAATGTAAGTACCTTTGGCAGAAATTACAGCCTATAGTTACGTGAATAGGTCTGTATCAGCCTTGATTCTACATCATTCTTTTCCACCACTCTTTTTTTTGCAAAACTGCTCAATCTCTGAACTTTCAAAGAAGCCATGAGCAACTGAGTTTCAAGTCTTGCCACAAATTCTGAATTGGATTGAGGTCTGGACTTTAGGGCACAAATGTTTTTCTGAGGCCACCAACATAACTTTGCTCAATAATCAAAATGGTGCCAATGCACCATTTTTTAAACAGGCATACGATACATTGCATTTCTTACACCGTTTAAAATTTCACAAGTAGAAGAACAGCAGTCACAGAAAACACCAAATAGTTCAACAATTAGTTAACACTTGTTAGGATGATGTGGTGTAGTGCTTTAAAGACAGCAAGCTGCAGCACAAACACCAGGTATGGAAAGGCTCCATGCGTGATAAAGCTTCTAATGTGGATATATAGTATACTGAATTAGACCAAGATCAGGCAACACGTCATCGATCCTGTCAACAAAGCCAAATTGTACCATATTTTTCAGATTGTGGTTACGGAGAAGCGGTGAATTGAAAAGCAGAAGTGGTCTTTGATTAGAGATTTATAAACTGGCTACAGAAAAACAATGTATTTACAGGTAGCTGCATATACTGGTTTGTGTTACATACCAGCTGTGCAAGCTTTACTCAAAAACAAAAACATAGTAATAATCAATTAATTGTCATTTGTAAAAGTCATTTTCAAGGAAAATGACAAATATATACTGGTTCTAGTTTCTCAAATATGAGAATTTAACTTTCTTGTCCTACATGATAGTAAACTGAAGGTCTTTATTGTTTTGGACAGCTGGTTGGATAAAACAAGCAATTTGACGACACTACTTGGGCTTCAGGACACTATAATACGCATTTCTCACACTTCTTTCGGACACTTCAAACATAAAATGATTAAGAGAGAAAATAATTCTAAGATTAAAATAATCACTAGTTGCAGCCCTACGGTCATCAGTGCAGTTTACCAGTGAACACAGTCAGCGTCTGAAGCAGGAATGTGAGCAATGTCAAGAAAACAGTTTAAGAAAATCGGTTTCCTACCTCCTCGGTAAGATGTGTGACCTGTGCTTCCAGTTCTTTCTCTCCTTTGGCAGGAGTTGATGGCACAGGGATCTTTTTGGCTGACGAGGGTCTGGATGTTGGTGTTGAAGACTTGGGGGTCGTAGAGCTTGACCTTGATGCTCCTACGGCAGACAAAAAGCTTATTACTCAGGGATGGATAACTTGGTTTCTCTTTCCCAGGAAATTACACATTTTCTCAGTGTTCTGAGCTTGGAAGTTGCAAGAACTTAAGACATAATAATCGTTAGTTGGTTGATGTAAAAATAAGTCTCACTAAAAAAAAAAAGGTACATAAATATGAAAACATGCCAATGCCGAATATATACTTGGATAGCACAACAAATGCTCTTCTACAGTAGATGAGGCTTACCTGCAGTAGGGGAGCTGGCTGCATGGTGGGACTTCTTTGGCAGGTTGAAGATCTGCTCACCGGGGTCAGGTGGGGGAATGGCATCCTGACCCTGTCTGGCTGCAACTGGGTCATACTCTTTACCATCATAATTGGCATCAAAGAACTTCTTAAACCACTGGATAAAATCAAGATTGTCCTGAAATCTGCCTTTGACCAGTTTCTCCACCGGAATAATCTGAATCAAGGAGGAGAAAAAGAGGACCAAAATATTATATTCGTACAGTTTCCTCACCGAACACAGTGTGGAGCAACACATACAGTTTAACTGCAGACAATAAACAAGACAAACTCACCTTGTCCACATTCATCCTTTTGAAGGATGCCTGTAACAGTTTGAAATTGTGGATGTACTCGTGTTCCAACTTAGCTTGAAACTTGACCTTCTTAAGACTGATGCAACCAGGGAAGAGCAGATCCATGAACTGGCAATAGGCAGCTCCTGAAGATGTAACAAAATGTTAGTTTAGCACATAAGCCCTTGCTCAAATATTAGAAGACCTTAATAAAAATACAGAAAACTGAGCCTTGGCAAAGCCTGGGAGCCTTTTCTATGTCTAGATCATTGACCTTGTTTCCTTAAAAAGAAAACTATAAATGCACATGCTTGGTAACGTTGCTAATATTAACTGCCTAGTTAGACGGTGATCCATTAGAAAAAGAGGGCACCAGCTCAACCTGGCAGTGGGTCACTTAGCAGATAAAACCTACATAAACCCAACTAGACAGCACATAAGAAGTAATATACCGCAAACAAGTAGTCTACATTTTAAGCAAAAGGGAGGGGGTGGGGGCTGGGTGTAGGTGCGTTTGTCAGTAGGCAGCGAGTGATTGAAATTGGATTACTTGGTCACAGCCCGAGAACACGGCAAGCTACAAGTTTATTTATAGACAACACTCTGCCAGGGAGAGGTGAGCATGTTTCCACAGGTTTCTGCAGCTACCAGCTTGCACAGAAAGTGATTTGAACCCTGTGCTTTCTAGGCAAAGATTTAATCGCCGAAACATGCTTCCCCATCTCAAACCGCTTCTTTGACACATGCAATACGAGTAGAGAGAAGAGGATGAGATGAATCGAGAGTCGTGTTTCGTTCTGTTCTCACCTGAGGAGAGCTGCTCCACTTTTGTATAGTTTAGGCAGAGAATATCGTTAACCCAGGCAGTGATGTCATGCCTGCTCATAGTCTCCTGGGTTATTGAGGTAGAATATACGTTGACCGCCATCCCCCAACTGCAACAGAAAAACAAAAACGCTTAGAATCAACACGCAATGCATCTAGATCAAAGGTGCCGTTTGCTTGTGCCTCAGGTTAGTTTCTTTACCAAAAAACAACAGTACATACTTTCCAAATAAATTGAATTCAAAAGATGTTAAACAAATATAGCGGCCACTTGCTGTGTATCTTAAACCGAGCACATAACCCACAATACAAGACAGGGTTGAAAAAAAATGCATACAATACTCTATCCTGTCAAATAACAATTGGAAAAGTTCGACTAGGCTAATCGTACTGTATTGATGTTTATTCAAAACAACCAACAAATCAGGTCATGTTACATTCAGGAACCACTCATCAGATTTCTCTGGAATCTCCACAGCAAGATTTACATAATGATATGATCTTTCGCATTTATCCACATGGCCAGCCTGACCCGCAAAGAAGCACAAAAATGTACTACGGGCCTCTAACACCAGACCCCTCACCAGTACTAGTATCCACACTGAATGTAGCCCATCTTCTGTTGTGCCACAGTGCACACACCCCGACGTAGACAGTTAGGCAAACAGTAACACAAAGAAGGCTCCAATAATAAGCTGCATTTCATTGTAAAAGGTTATAGATTAACCGAATTACACATGTACCAATGTGAACATTTCATAGTGGCCAACATTATGTTCGTATACAATATGATCTTGATCATTACTTAATGGTGTTTAAAATCTGCAGGACTGCAATATCATATACATGTTTGTTGATGAATTAATCTGCAGATTATTTTCTTAAGGAATTGTTTGGTCTATAAAATGTCAGAAAATAGTAAAAAAAAAACAAAGAAGAAAATACAGACAGAACTAAAGTACCTCTACACTTCAGACAACAAATCTCCTTTGCTTAGGCAATACAGAATATAGAGTGTGGTGGAAACACTTTTTTATAGCAATACACCTTTGTTACATTAATACCGTGGTTGTAGCTGGCCTTGTAGGCCCGCTTAATTTTACCTACTTGCAAAATTGTGGCCTCTGGGGGTCCTAGGCCACTTGCACTAAGGATATTCAGACCTATATGGCAAAAGCATGCTATGTGCCACAAAATGCACCAGGGAACTGAAGCTTTGATCTTTGAAGATATGGAACCGTAACGTGTAAAACTTGGTGGCCATGGTTAATGTCGAACCCTGACAATGGATGCATGCATACAATTTCATTTGTTAACTCTTAGTAACCCAGTGTTTCTCACACAAGTATACCTGAACAGCCAGCCAAAGCATATTGAAGACTCTCATCCAAGTATATCGACCAATTTCTAACAAATATTAGCAATTTAATCGATTTTGCCATTACCTGTCAACATGTGTGCATCTTCCTTTTTAAGTGCAACATGAAAAAACTGTTTGAGGAAGCAAGTGCTTTAAAAAACAAAAATAAAAGGCCCAATTTGTAACTGACTTGACAATGAGCACTGTAGGCTCTGTGTGTTAGCACATATAATAAAGCAGTACTCCGTAACATTAACCAGACATATTAATAAAATAGTGTGCAATCCTCTTTCAATTCCTCTGCAGAAATTAAGGCCGCAGCATAACCACTTCAGCTTAATTCATTCATAGGGACGAGCAGCAGGACAGCTGCATGAAAAACACTATTCTCACTGGCTTATTTCAGCGGCTGACAAGCTATTAAAATCGTGCTAAATCATCATCGTCGTCACTGCCCACTGGCCGACGCTGGTGGTGTGCAGGGTAATAATAACCCTTCAACATTAAAGTTGGCCCATCACGCCACTGCAGGAGCAGAAACTCGGGCGGCCGGTGCTCTTGGGAAGGAACGCAGGAAACTGGGACGGCCGATCGCATGTCAACAAAGCGGATGTACGCGCTGCCTGCTAGCATGCTTTGTTAGCCGGGCAGGGATAGCCGGCCAACACCAGGGCAGGGCTGGGGGGGGGGGGGGAAATCAGGCTTGCTGCAGCTCATGAGGGATTTCACCCATGGAAGCATCACCCAAGCACGTTCAACGCCATACAAGGGAATTTAAAATAATTTTTTTTTTAAAAAAAGGGGTAGCTGCGAAGTGTCATGTCGCCATGGGGATATTTTAGCGGCAGTCTGTGTATCCCTGTCACTCCTGTCACTCTCCACCCACCAAAACACTTGATAACATCATAATGGCAGTCTTTTATTTTTTTTGGGTGGGGGGTATACACCAGCAGAGGACGGGTCTTGAGCTAACTTAGCGATGGACGGCACAGTGTCGGACACATGCAGAGAAGCTAACATGACAGGGGACTGAGAGACAACGGGGGGGGGGGGGCCGCGGGTGGGTGCAAGGCAAAAGCAACACACGACGAGGAGGAGAACCAGGCCAGAATGCAGGTTTCTTTCTCGCCTGCAGTAGCGTCTTTTTATTTTATTTTTTATGATTTCTGTCCGACATCAAATCAAATGCGACGTTACACCGATTTACCTGTAGGCGCGCTCTCCCCGCACTGTATTTTTCCTGTAAGGAATGATGTTGGATCCGTTGTCCGGGACGATGTCGTTGTTATTCTCTCCATTTGGGGAAAGGGCTTGGGTGGGACCGGGCATTTGGGTCTCTAAAATGCTGAACAGATACTCTGTTCTCTCGCCCTGGCCGGGAAAAAACCCCAAAAACAAAACAAAACGGGGACGATGCAAATGCTAAGAGAGTGCCGCACCTCCGGGGATCTTTCCTTCTGTCTGCTTATTCTTCACAAATCTCTGCCCTAATGACGTCGCTGCACCACGTGACTGATGGGGCTGGCTGCCTGTTCCTTATGGTGGGCTATTTCAGTACACCAAATTACATCGATCAGTCGTCTGTTTACTACAAAAAAACAAAAAAACAACAAAAAAAAACAAATCACCGGTCAAGATCAATGCTCGACGCTTCGTCGCCTTTGAGATGCAGATCAACTTCATGGCAGCGAGGCGAGACAGTCGGCTGCGGAGCACGAATTTGGTGAGAAGGAAAACGCAGCCCACCCAGTTTCACCTTCAAAGTCGTTACATGGTTTTTAAAAAAAAAAAAAATCAGTCAAGATACAACATCCAACATTCAGTGGATTAAAAAAAAAAAAAAAAACAGGCAAGAAAACGCAGGAAGATCCTTAAAGAGACAAAAGCGGTGCT
Source organism: Gadopsis marmoratus (assembly GCA_036023855.1). Classification (NCBI taxonomy): domain Eukaryota; kingdom Metazoa; phylum Chordata; class Actinopteri; order Centrarchiformes; family Percichthyidae; genus Gadopsis; species Gadopsis marmoratus. The sequence continues at coordinate 6,986 of JAVQJF010070380.1, forward strand.
GATGAAGATGACTGCAACACATGGAATGAGGAAGTGTAGTGAAACGTTTTGATTACTAACCATATGGACGTAAAACATTTAAATATCACCAAAAAAAACAAACACACAAATTCAGCAGCTCCAACTGTATCTATATTTGTATCTTCTTAAAAGTTTTCGGGCTGCAGTGAGTAGTTGATTAATCAATTAATCAGTTGACAGACACTTCAGCAAAAATTCTGATAATTCATTTAATTGCATTGTCATTTTTAAGCACAAATTCATTGGTTCAGTCTTTTCAAATGTAAATATTATCTAGTTTTTTGAGTTTTATGAACTGTACATCTTTGGGTTAATCAAGAAAATAACCAGCATAATGAAAATACTTATTTTAAAATTTGATTGATCTACCTTTTTTTTCTTCACAGAACCATTTCATTACAGGGCCGTAGCCTCTTTGCACCGTGCAGAAATGGTGTCACCCAGTAACGCGCCCCAACTGACCTTCCATTAATGTGGCCATGGTTTACAGATATAGCTGCCACATGAACCTTTAAGGTTGACGCAGCCCAACTGGCTTCGAAAGAATGCTGCAAATACCACAGTATGTCCTGCAAAGAGCAGGAGACTGGGTCTAAACCCCACAGCCCAACAGTTTCTATAAAACCATATCCTTGATGGCCACTAGGAGGACTCTGTGATGCATCAATCTCACCCTATGAAGCATGAGCACTATCAGGTGCATTGGGGGGGAATGCATAAAGAAGACCGGGAACGCATAAAGAATCCATCCCAAGTGGGGCACTGGACCTGCCAAGGACAACCACAGTGGACAAGGAGTTGTGCCGTCTGGGGCAAACAGTTCTACCAGGGCTCTAGCACGAGATGTAACCTGCCACCATGCCTGGGAGGTGCATCGCCCTCAAAGAGGCCAATTGTGGATGAGCCCATTTCCAAAGTCTCTGGGCTTACCTTAGGTACTTCAATGACCTGGTCCCGCCTTGATGGTTGATATGAAACACAGCTGAGGTGTTGTCCATCCGAATGAGCATGTGCTTGCCCTTGACAAGAAGGCAAGTAGTGCTTCAACACCAAGTAGACAGTCCGAAGTTCTACAATGTTGATGTGCTGTCCTCTCCACTGAGGCCTCCACAACCCCTGGACTGACCTCTTCTACCACATCGCCCCCCCCAACCACAAAGTGAGGCATCTGTTGTCACCACCTCTCACCTCAATGGGACTGAGCCGAGAGGGACACCATACAGCAGAAATGCGCAGTCCCTCCATCAACGAAGATTAACCAATCACCCGTGAGTCACTCTGACCTTGACCCACCTGTGTAAACGCAGGTCCATGTGGAGGCTGTTGTGCCACCTCTGCAGGGGATGTAGATGTAGCCCTAGGGGTGTGATCACCGAGGCTGCTGTTAGCATCCCCAGTAGCCTGAGCCATGTCTGGACCATCAGACTTGCCCCAAGATGGAAAGACTGTAGCAGGTGCTGAATCCTCTCTACTCGCTTCAGTCAGGTGAGCCCACATCAGGACTAAATCGAGAGACAGGCCGATAAAGGTAGTCTGCTGTGTTGGATGCAGCGAAGTCTTTTCCCCAAATCACAGACATGCCCAGTGCCGATATGAGCAAGAACCCTGGTTGCCTGTTTGCCTTGTGAAACGAGGGGGCACACATAAGACAGTTGTCAAGATAAGAGGGAATATTTACTCCCCTCAGACCTAGTGATGTTAAGGCTGCCCTCATGCATCTGGCAAAAATGCAAGGAGCCAGGGATAGGCCAAACGGACAGCAAACCGATATGCTTGACCTTGAAAAGCAAAGCAAAGGAACGTTCTGTTCTCTGGATGATTAGGAACACGAAAATAGGCATCCCTGAGATTTATGGAGGTGAACCACTCTCCTGGAGTGATAGTCTGAGGACGTCAACTGTATGAAGCATCCGAAATGGGAGGATTTCAGATACAGGTTCAATCTCCTAAAGTCTAAGTACAGGCCTGAAAAAGAAGTCTGTCTTTGGTATGAGAAAATATGTTGAGTAAAACCTCTCACTCTGTGTATGTGAGTCAACTACTGTGATAGCCTTTTTGTCCAGGAGGGTGGTATCTCCTGTGACAAAAACAGGGCATTCACTGGTTCTGTGACTGAGGTCATCTTGACCCCCGAGGGTGTTGGGTGCCGGCGGCGGAACTGAAACCTGTAACCCTGAGACATTGTGTTCAAAACCCATACATTTTGGGATTGGGCTGCCCAGTAGTTCAGGCTAGGCTAGGAAATCTGAGTGAGAACTGTGACTGGGCCACAGGAACGTCTAGTAAATGTAACACACAATTGACACAAAAAACAGGTGGCTAGCCAGTCAGGCTAATACAGCCTGCTGCTAGCCACAAAACGCAATTAGATCCTCCAGCAATAACTCACCTAGCTAAAAGGCCAATGTAGGCTCCAAGCTAGATGATAGCCTTTAAGATAAACTAACAGTCTAGGCCAGGAAATCCAGACAAGTGTTTTGAGAAACCCACTGCATGCATGGAAGATCTAGCAAAGTAGATGTTGCAAAATTCATAAACACTGTAATAAAATGATGAAAAGCATAAATGTATGGTCCCTGGGTGGGCTCGAACCACCAGCCTTCCGGTTAACAGCCAAATGCGCTAAACGATATAATTTAAAGGAGGAAATAATTAAGACATAAAACTGTTCGATAGTCAGTGTAGCTGGTGAGGAAGCCAGCACAAAGACAAGGACCCTCGAAAACCTCCAGGAAAGGGAGAGAGTCAGGATAACCTGTCACCCACAATCTTTGAGGGCAACAAGTTGCACTCTGACCACAAGTCACAGGTAGGATGACAAACATCAAATTACACAGAATGTGCTTACCTCCCTTTTACCTGCAAAATACAGAACCAAAACACAGATCTACAGAGCGATTAACCAGCGGTAAACACCAGGCTAACAGCGGGAAGATCATTGCTGGGATGCACAAGTAGCCTACACATCACGCACATGACTTTGTTTACATAAAATCTCAACCTTTGTGGAGCACGAGGAGACATATCCATTTTGTTTATCGCCACTGACAGTCAGGAAAAAATGAAACAGAACCCAAATATATTCAAGTTACTCTCACAGATTAGCAAAACCAATAAATATTCATATTTGAGAAGCTGGAACCAGTAATATTTTGCAATTCTGTTGTCAAATTGTGAGACTGACAGTGTATTCAAGTCATCACACCCATCATTTTAAAATATCTGTACAAGCCAGCAACTCAGTCCAAACGTATAGGAGCATGGTTAGTAATCAATGATTCGAAGCTTCTGTATGTGCACCAGCACGTCATGGCACATAACAGGCATGATGGAAAACAGCTCTATAACAGCACTGGACTGCACCATGAGCCAATACAACACTATGATGAAGGCTATGATGAATAATGCAGGAATTGTATGCAAGAGATATTCCCAGCCATTCATACGGCCTCTAACGCTACTAATAGCTTTGCCTTTGCTGTCAGGACCCTGACGCCCCAACAGCAAAGGCCTGAGGGAAAAGGTACAGCATTTCTATTATTCTGTAACGTTGTTTTCTGCCTTGATTTTTTTCCTGATGTTTGCTTCTCCTGGTACAAGATCAAAGCCCTACAACAGTGGAGAGGAAGCAGCATTTAACGGGGCATATCAACTGAAATGTAATTCTCCAGTGTACACTTCCACCTCCAGTTGCCAGCAGTTACATTTTCTGTCAAAATGGCAAATTATATTTCAAACTGTCCATCATCAATGCTTTAAAAATGGGTACGGGATGTCAAATACTCTCAACTCTTGGTCGCCAGTGTCCTCGCTTAAAACAGTTCCTCTAGTGCCACCATAAGGCCAAAGTCGGTCACTTTTTGTCTTCAACTTCTACAGAGCCTGTAGACAGATTCTTTTAACTGCTCTGATTAATTTTACCCCATAATATTGTCCTCTATTTTGAGCTATGTCTTGTTGTACCAGTAAATCCAATTTTTCCTACACTTAACACATTACGGTTAAGTGGCCATGGCTTGATGAAGTCGTCATCGGTTATTCGATACAGGATTTCCAGTAAAGCTTTGAAGACGTTACAACACATTTTCCAAATTCCAACAGTGTTTGGCTGTGAAATTGTGCCCATAATTTACAGCTCTCTTTCATTCAGATTAGGCTAAATCACACTGGAGCTTTTAAAAGTCAAGATGTATGTGCCACAGATTCCACATTTGAATGCAATAATTCACCCTGGTGCTGAAATGTGCATTAAAGCAAATCTTTCAAGTGTTACATTAGAAATAAATCAAGGCAGTGGCGTAAATGCAGGATATCCATCTCTTTTGTGGTTATTCCCGAAGGACAAATATTCAGGATCTACTGCATCTACTGGGTCAAATGTACTCTTTAGTCTTTACAAAATTCCTGCAGAGCCAAGCACAAGCCATAACCTAGTGCTAATCACCGTGGACACCAGAAATGTCTCCACTAAGAACCAAAAGCATGCAGTGCTACATTTCTACTACAGTAATGCTAAAGGCCCACTCAGACTGGAAAGTGACAAGCGCATTGGTCTCATCACAACAAGCACAGAGGTCCGCTTTGTATCCAGCAGCAAGCAGTAAAAGCAGGCCTGGTCAAGCTTTAGGGGCAGCAGGAAAATGGGAAACGCTGTGCTTGTTCACATGGACAAGCTTCCTTAACTGTGCAACGGCTAAGTTGGGTGGCAAAGCTAGTCTCCAGAACTTGCCCCTTGCCAGTCTGACGGCCCTTAAAGTGTCACCACAGACGTGCAGCATGCATGGCCTCTTAAATGTAAGAATTAAACAAGTAAGGCCATAACAAGAGAGACACATCGCACGTGCCCTCTGGGCCCGTTCTTGCTTACACCTTCACCTGTAGAGGGGTTGTCCTCCTTGGCGCTCTTAACAAAAGGCTAGCATTTATGTCCAAAAATGAAAAACAAGACATATTTGCAGTTATATTGCAACAAAAGGCACAACAAGTTGAAGTGTCTGCTCCGTCTCTCTCAACGTATTACCAGGCTTTCACAAGTTTTTTGCAGCAAAAGCTGAGTCAGGTTGAACTTTTTTTTGCCAGGCAACCCTGCATCTGAAATGGATGAGGGTGTGCAGTGCTAACGTCTGCCTGAACATGGACTCAACGTGTTCCAAGGCTGTTGAACTACAGAAAATATGCAGTCGGTCTACTTGGAGGGGTAAAAAGACTGGGGGGAAAAAAAAAATCATGTTAACTTATTAAGTCCAGTGTTGTAATTTCGGGAAACAGAGACCTCAATGCATGCACACACCATGAATGTTGTAAGGGCGGGGGTAACGTGTTGGCAGTGCACAGCTGGAGGATGATGTTTTACAGTCTCTGTTAATGCTGCATGTTGTGTACAGGCTCATTCCATTAGAGGAAAGGCAGAGCTGTGCTTGCTCTCTCTTTCCCTGGGTGGGTGAGTGAGGGGTGGCAGCTCCACCCAAAAATACAGCAAGGAGGTCGCCCTTACCCTGAACTGCAGGTTGGACAGGTTCAAATGTTTGCTGGGTATTTGAGGTTACTATTCACGGTGCAAAAACATTCTCGACAAAGACAGGGGCTGTGCATAAAACACCTTCAGGGGAGCCTCCAACCGATGACAGGGGAGGTGCAGGACCCGACGGGGGGGAGAACTGGTTTCTCACATCTTACATTGGTGTCGTTTCCGTCGTTGCTGGCGGAGGGGAAACACGAGACTTACTCATTTCTGAGATTCTTTCTTTTTTTTTTTTTTAAAGCCAATCCCGAACGAAGCAGCCAGCTACGGCAGACCTCGTTGACGGAGGCAGCTCGACTTCGTGTTAGAAAAAGACACTTACATGAGAAACAACGACGGGTCAGCAAGCTACCACGGCCACATGATGCCACAGCGACAAAGGAAAAACGGTGTTTTACCAAGCCGGACGTTACTTACGGCGACGGTAGCAGGTCTCGTTCAGCTAACCGCCAAGTTACAGCAAGCTGCTGCTGCTGCTGCCGCCGTTCCTGCCAACACTTTGGCAGAGTAGTGACAGCCGACATGGGCACAGACCCCCGGCAGCAACATCATCGTGCCGCGGCGCCGACACACGCGTACAAACGCTCCGACTCTCCCGTGTACGCACCACGCCGCACGTTCCGAATCCGGTGAGAGACTGCAATTGTTCGGCAAAGCGAATGAGACGTGCAAATGACACTTACCAGTGAACTCCGACCCGCAGGTTACTAGGTGTTAAAATTTGCTGCTTTCCGGCTGAGTCACCCCACCCTCAAACGCCCATTTCTCGCCGGACGGGGAGCCGGGGAGCGGGTAGCTGATTGGGCAACGTTTCACCGGCGTCGTAGCCGATTGGTCCGCCGGTGACATCAGTTGTGATTTGGACCAATCGCGTCTTGATGCGTTGATCATTCAGAACGCCACACAGTGTTCTCACTCCGTGTCACATCACTTCTTCCGCAGAGAAACGCGAGGTAATTTTTGCAAAGTATCACAATGTATAACAATTAGTAAAATAAATAAGAGGAATACTTAGACAAAGCAATCAAAAATGTTAAATTTTGAAAGTCGATTTATTGCCACAGTGGTTTAATCAAGCTGAAATGACAAAAGAGAATCTCAGATTCCGGCTCCTCAAATGTGAAGATTTGCTGCTTGTCTGTGTTATATTATTTTAAATTAAATATCTGAGGATTTTGGACTGTGGGTCGGACAAAGCAAGACAACTTAAATATTTATTGTGAAAGAATGTTTCCTATTTTTTTTTTTAAATCACCAAATATAATTCTACACAAAGAGCAACACTGTTTTTCACAGAGGGAAACACCAGGCACAAAGTTAGCATCTTTGATTAAATAAACCTGATGTTCTGCCACTGACACAACTGCATTCATCATGTTTTAACACCAGGGTGCAGTCATGCACTTGATACAAGACAAAGGGTACCTGGAGGAAGCTTGGTATAAAATTTGCTGTTACAGCTGCTTTGCTAACTGCACTGATAGAGTAGACACAACATACAAAGAAAGGACTTATTGTGGGAAGACTGGTAATTAAGCAAAGACCTGGTGATGGATGCTGTAGGTCTATACTACTGTCCAAATGTTAGGAAAGGACATGCTTGCACTGATGTCTTTAAAAGGTACTGATAATGATAATAATAATAATAAAGAATATTATCACTGAACTCATGTGCTGATAATGTTGCCGGAGAGCAAAAGTTTCCCTCCTAATATTCACATGACTATGAGTTTCAGTGCTGGATGGCTGCTTTTATGTTACCTCAGATGGTGGGTCTATGTGATGAATTATAGACAATAGGTTGAGGGCAGCCAACAGTGCATTTATGACAGATAATAAATGTGCACTGCCAAACCAAGACAATTGAAGTGTGCCGTTCTGGAATGGAAAACGAAAGAGAAAAAGGAGTTCATAGGCAAAAATTGTGATATTGTGTCAACACTTTATTATGCTTCACCACCATGCAAAATCACTGCTATGAACTTGCTCAAAAATCAAACTAGATATATTTCACACATTTATGATTTTAGATTGGCTTGCCACTTTTCCCAAAGTGACTGAGTAAAGTTTCACGCACACTCAGAAAACATACATCAAGAGTGTGTGTGTATGAGATTTGTGTGTGTGTGACAGCATTGACGCTAACACATGAAATAATGGCAAATGATCTATGGTGGAACCTTAATTCATAAACCATTGATAGTAAACACAATTTGTTCAATGCCCTTGCCAGTGTAAACCTTTGAATTTGGAAGTCACTGTATTATACAGTATATTGTCACCGTTTCTTAAAGCATATCCAGATATTCAATCCAATCCATCTATATCTCATGTTTAATTAACAATTTATATGTAGACAGTGTACATGTTTTCAGACCAAATCCCTCTGCAGACAAAAATCACTTACCAGCATCAGATTTAATGAGTTTAAGCCTCATTTTTCCAGTGAAGACAACCAGCATCTCTGCTGAACAGGTGCGTTTTGCTGTTAGCTACATGCTGCATTGACAGTTTGAATGAGCTCCTTTGAGAGGTCATCCAATCAACTATGGCAGTGTGCATTATTATTACGAATGTATCAAATAAAACAAACACATTTGATCGGCTTGCTCCAAAAAACAAGTCAAAAAGCAATACAAAAGCCACTCGACAGCAACAGTAAGAAAACTATGGAATAGTGGTAAAATCTGTCTGAGTCACCCATTTACAAAATATTGCAAATTATATCGTCTATAACTTCAACTCCAACTTAATCTCAGGTTTAAATTTTAAATCAGATGACAAACATTTAAACCTGGTTCACTGATTTCAGAATTTGAAAGAATCATGTTTGCCACCGTGTACCAACAGTCTGGTTGTACATTTGCTTGACAATTCATAAAATAAGACAAAATAATTAAGAAATAATTCCCCAAAGTCATGTGGTTTTTATGGCACCTGTGGTATAATAGACAGCTCACTAATTAATCTCTTTACATCAACTCACAGTATTACCTTAAATATGATGTTGGTTAAAAAAATCTATCTTTATATAAATGCATTCTATGGTTGGAACTTAAACTCTTCATATATTCAGTGCTGTGTACCGTCGGCCCAGTGTTGTCTCGTCCAGTGTCTTCTACGCTTCTACTGTTGTTGCTTTTGACATTGCTCACCTGTTAAGAATACAGGACATGTTACTAACAGCTCGGTGTAATGGAAGTCCTCAGCATATCAAGCAAAGGAAGGCAAGATAACATGTCCCTGCTCTGATTATGGTTTTGGAGTATAAATTAAAGTATTGGACACATCAAATTTGTTGCCCTAAGATGGTGCTAGATGAAAAGTCAGAGGATTCAAGTTTTTACAATTCATCCTTTGGGGATCATGAATGACTGTACCACATTTCATGGCAATTCATCCGTTGGTTGTTGAGATATTTGAATACAAACCAAAATTGTCAACCTTATGTTGCGTTGGAGGAATAATCAGGGGATCACCAAAGTCAGTATGTTTCATCCTCTGGGGAACATGAATCAATTTCATGGCAATCCATCCAATATATGTTGAGAAATTTCAGCCTGGACCAAAGCGGTGGATCGACTGACCGGCATTACAATCCCTAGAGCCAAGCCACAAGCTAATAATAGTGGCAGCATAGCACCACTACAATTTACCACTACAATTTAATAATAGAAACTCAAAAATGTGACAGACTCCAACTTATCATAGGTCTAGATTCTGCAAAAATCGTGTTACATGTAAATGTAAACTCCCAAATATGATCAAAACTAGGATAAGACTCCAAACCGGCATGCTAATATGCATGTAATAATATAGGAGTATAAGGTAAATGAAGACATGGCTTATTATTCACTGTTTGTGAGTGCTGGTTGCATGCCTGTACTGATAAATGGATTCTATACACACTGGTGCTATTCCATTTTGAAGCTTTAGTGCTCAACTGCAGATGTTTTCCTTATCTTCAACATTTTGATGAATGTTTAAATTTGTAAGCTTTCATGTTAAATGGATGTGGAGTGTAAGTGCTGCATACCATCAGACTGACAGATTCAGATACTCACCAGTTGCCTGGACTAACACAGTCACTGCTGCAGCGTCACCTGTACCACAGCATGAACACCACCAAAAGAATTATTAATGACAAGGACTGATTTAATAATTCAAAACACACAATATGCCACATTCTCCTTCCTTTACAATCTTGGAAAGCTAGACCTCACCATGCACGTTTTGTCTGGTTCCTGCCTGTGCTTCATTAGCTCCTCCAACGTGAGCTCGTCCTCCAGCTGCTGCTCCAGATCGTTCTCAAAGCTCTCCGCCTCTGCACCGCTGGCACAACTGTGACAGATAACAGGCCGTTTAAAACAAGTCACGAGATCTGAGGTGTGCCAGAAAACTGGAGTGATTGTGACAGAAAACAAGAACAATAGGAATGAAATATTATTTCCAAGTAACACAATTTCATTTAAGACTGAAAACAATGGTCAAGAGCTGAAGTCCCATTTGTAAACCACTGAGCAAATGGCTCAGTGGTTTATAGAAATGTAGGAGATGACCTGAAGTATAAAGAATTTGGCACACACATCTGAATGAGACAAAGCAAAACTAATGGGGAAGCTGACAACAGAGCGAATAATCTGTCAGGAGGAAGCAGCAAGGTGTGCCAAAGTGGTTTCTCAGGTTAAGCAGCAACAATGGATGAGTTGGAAAAGGGTAGATGAAGACGCTAATTAGAAAGAGTTGTGAATGTGGAGGGGTGACTTTGTCAAGAAAATTGACAAGTACCTTGGTTTATATGGGAAGAAGGGATCTGAAGAGGCTGTGGCCAATAGATCACCACGTCCAAAGTCTGAATCCACAGTGCTCTCAGTCTCGCTTCCACCCTCTGTGGAAAACAACAGCTGTTGTATAAAAATTCAGAAAGTAAGACACATGCGCCCCCCCCCCATTCATTTTTACCTGAATTGAGTTCCTTAACCAGTGATGACATTGTGTTGGTGATGGAGTCAGCAGCAATGAGTAAGTCATTTCTCAAATTTCTCCTTGGACCTTTGAAACACACAAATTAACTGAAATGTGTTTACTCACACCTTCCAAACATACTTTGGACACTTTATCCATAAGCAAATGCGTGCTTCTGTGTGTGACTGTGTTACCCTGAGCGAAGGCCTCCTGAACATCCCCTCCCACGCCCATGAGTGAGTCCTGAGGTGTGTGAGTCGGGGTTGTGCCGGCAGAGTCCGAGTGGATTGGTGTGGGGATCGGCCGGCTGATGGTGTGGCTGGGGGAAGAGCGTGGAGAGCCAGGACCCTGAGTCTGCAACACATACAGACTGTGTTAGTGTTAACTAGAGCCACTATGTTGGCGTTGTGAACAGAGGAACCCATGCTGTAATGGCATGAATATAAGAAGAATATATTCAGTGACCAAATCAGAGCAAAGAATCTTAATTCAAACTCCAAAAAAGGGCAACAAACAATTCAGTTTAATAGCTTTTTAAGTCAACAGAGAAGCTCATTTGTCCTAAAAGTACACCGCAATAAGTTTATAAGTAACAAATATTAGATACATGCCAGAAATGTAAGGTACGTGGCATCATTAAGCAGCCTTTTCATATTAGGACAGTATTTTTCAAATTCTCAACATGCTGTTGAAATGGATTCTTCTCTCTAAAAGCTATTCTAATTATTTCCACACCACACGTTGGTACTGTCTGGTGAACACGTTTTCACACAATTTCAGATTAACTGAAAAATTACAGTACGTTCACCTCTTTTGTCTTTAAAAAAAAAAGCTCACATTTTGTAGATGTAAAGATTTCACCAGACAACAGCAAAGTATTTATTTCACACGTGCAATCCTTTTGAACTCAAGTGTAGTTTCAGTCCCTTTTTACTTCACGGTTTTCACACTTACAGCTTGTTTCCGTTCCTCCTCCAGCTGTAAAACAATATTTGATTTATTTTTACATTTTATGTTATCTCATGAAACAAAAACCACATTACAATGAGTATTTCTAAAAAATCCAATCAATATTTCCTCCAGGTTGTGACAAGCATGTGGCTTCCTCATGCAAGTTTAATGGATTAACATGGATCCTCTTAGGCTAATTAGAATGATAGCCTCTCCACACACCAGTATAGTTAGCAGTTTATAAAGGCTTTGAGGAACATCTGTCTTGTAGACTGAAGATATTCTCGCAACAAAGGTCTTCCTTACAGGGGGGTAGACTTGTCTGTCTGGACTCCTGTTTGGCAGCACGAGATACCTGAACATAACATGACTAATCAGGGGCAGTAGTACAAAAATATGTGAGAGAGGCCACTTTTTGATTATCCAAATTTGTAACAAAGACCAAATCACAGCACTGGACCCTGCTGCCACTCACAAGTCGACGGACAGGTATTTGAACAGGACTAACATTAGAAACCAATTTTTTTGATGCTGTTATAGTTAGCTTACATCAATGATATCTACAAATATTAGAATAAAACAGGCCAATATATTTAATTTTTAATCAGATGAGAAGCACACAAAAGAAGATATTTCATCTATAGCCAACAATCTTAAATTATATATGTGAATGCCCTATTAGGCCTCAACAGAGACTATTAAAGATGTCCGCCCTCTATCGGACATGTTGGGTAATTGCTCACATGTTTCTTCACCTGAAAAGTGCTGTGTTTGCTTTACATTAGCTGGAGTGATCACTCACAGCTGGGAGAAATTGTACTACAAGGGAAATTCATCATCTGGCCATATTGCCTACCACCTGCCTCAAAATTAGAAACAAAAAAATACAAGCTACAGTACACATACATGTCCACGTAGTCTTATAAAAACGTGAAAGATTCAACTGCAACAGAACTGATTTCGACCAAGACTGGAAAAACTGCAAACTGGAAACAAAATTACCGAAACATCATTGTTCCCCACAGGAAACAAACGGTGTGATCGTGTTCGTAATCATAATGGCATCTGAACTGCATTCTGTATTTGAGTGCTGTGAAGTGAAAGAGATGAAAGGCACGTCTGTAGTACCTTGAGAAGCATCATTAGTTGCTCCAGCTGCACCATGAGTTCCCTGCGACTCTCCTGCAGAGTAGACATTCTTTGTTCAAGCTCATCTTTGCGTTGCCTAACAGAGGAAACAAGTTGTACAAGGTGATGATACCATAATGTCAC
>JAVQJF010070383.1:0-14099 GCA_036023855.1 Gadopsis marmoratus
GCTTGTGATAATAAATGTTTTTCATCTTGCAAAGATGTTACAAATGAAGACTATTTACTTCCTGACGATCTTAAATGTGCCCCAACACTAGTTTCTTTTAAATCGAAATTAAAATGTCTCATGTTTTCCTGGGCTTTCTTTTTTTAAAATTGTATTTGAGGTTATTAATTTATTAATTTTTCATGTGTTTCTTTATTTTTAATTGTGTTTTTATTTAATTTTTTTTATTTAAATTTTTCTTTTTTGTAAAGAACCTTGAATAGCCTCTGTGCCTGAAAAGTGCTATATAAATAAGTTGCCTTGCCTTGCCTTGCAATTCCAGAAAATCTCCTGAATCATAAAATATCAAAGCCCTTTTTGGTCCTGAGCTCCTATTTTATCCAGGGATTTTGACATGGCTAAAGAAATCTTATGCGCAGGGGCTGGGTATCCTGTGAAGTCTTTTTATACTAGTACCAATACGACTCCTTTGGTATGGATACCAAAAATGATACTTTCTTTTAGAGATCTACAAATGTCTAGAATACCCATTCATCCAAAGAAGGCCATGTGCATAAGAACAGAAGTTAACACAGTAAACCCATAGCGGCGTGTGTTGCAGCACCTTCACCCAGTGTTTTCCGTGCAGGCTCGGGGTTCCCACAGTGCTGCCACTTGTGAATTTTGAAGCTGAAGCATCATCGCGCCGAACACAGAAACTCATCTGCTCACTCGACCATCTTTACTGCCTCGTTGGTGTTATACTGCAAGCTGTTCTAACTCAAACTTTCCCAAAAGGCTGGTGTAGAAGATGTAAGTGCGTAAAATCAGTGTAAGTAAGTAAAGGTTGTAAGCTCGGTGGTGGTGACGCTGAAGTCATGTGACCGTGGTGTCGTTGTCGTGTTTGTTTGCTGCAGAGCTTATTTTCTGCAATAATGTCATGGAAAAATCCCATTGGCTTTTTGTCGAGGGGACCAGGGCGATGCTCACTGGCCTACAAAAATACACCATCCTTGCAGCGCTCTATGTCACATTACATTCACGTCCCGGTTTGTCTGTCTTTAGGCCTGTCAGACCTGCCTGTAGCTCCACACACTCTCCCCAACGGCTGATGTGTGTCTGCGTGGTGACAGACATTTTGAATTTGTTTCCATTTAGCATGTTGTGCCTTCTCCTCCCTCAGGTGTAAGGAACTACCTGAAGGAAGCTCTGGTCAACATCATCACAGTTCATGCTGAGGTATAAACAACCTGCACACTCCGTACACACCATGAGCACTTCTCTTCTTCTTTGGTTCTTGTCTTTTTTATCAAACCCTGCATTTACCCGGCGTTTGGTTGTTTTTTGTTTTTTTTTGTCTCCCCGCCCTCCATCTTTAACCTTTCATCACCAACTTTTCTCTGTCTCAGGTCTTCACAGTGTCTAAGGACCTGGTACCGCGGGTTTTGTCTAAAATTGTCGAGTCAGTTGCGGACGAGATGTGTCGTCTGATGCAGTGCGTGTCCTCCTTCAGCAAAAATGGAGCCCTGCAGGTATACGGTGACACGCACACACACACATTTATAGAGCGGTTTATCACTCTTAGTAAGACCCTGACTCATAAGTCGACCACCACACTTGATGGGAATTTACCTGTCGGTTCTGTTAATGCCATATTTCAGTTCAAGCTACCAACTGCTGACAGTTGATGTGAATTTGATTCATCTGCACTGTTGACCTTTTTTCATTTTATGTACCCCCCCCCCCCAATCCACCCTGCATTGTCCTCAGGCTCGACTTGAACTCTGTGCTCTGAGAGACGCCATAGCTGCTTTCCTAAACGCTGAAAGCAAGTAAGTGCAACACGCACACAGAGACAGAGTGGCACAGACAGGAACTCACATATGTGCCCAGTGATTTACAGTAGCAAATGTCACAAACATAAATCTTAGCAGTCGCACATCCCTCACTACAATCCGTATGTATGTTACTTGGTGGGTTATGGAAAGGAAGTGAAAGTAATCTGGTTCTGCTGTGTGCACGCACTGTGGTGTGTGTGTGTGCGCACATACATGTATGTGTTCGTGTGTGCATGCCTGTATACTCACACACACTTGTTCTGAAGTGTTTTGTTTTTGGTTTCCAGCATTAATGAACGTGTTTTAACTGTTTCCAGCGCAAGCTTCAAACTGGCTTTGGACGGCCTTCCTCAGCTGCACAGTGGCGCTGATAAGAAGTGAGTCCTCCTGCTGTTACTGATAAAAGTGATTGTGTTTGCTTCATGCTTTGAACATTCATGTCTCGTGTTTGTTTTTGTCTCCTCCACCAGGTTATTGGAAGAGCTGTTGAACAAGTTTAAAAGCAGCATGCAGCTGCAGCTCACCTGCTTCCAGCCCTCCTGCATCCAGCCTTTAAAGAGATGAACTCATTCTGCCACTAAGCTGCACTCCTCTTTGCTTCTTACCCATGTGAAATCAGCTAAGGAACTTTATCATCGTTTCAGTTATCGCAGTGTCACTTTCAATTTCTGCTTCACTTGTTTGGGACACAAAAGTCTGTTCATCTAATCTCAAAGACACTAAATGAGTTAATTTCATTGTTACTGTGCAGGACAGTCCCAGTCATGCTGGTTATGCTAATCACATGCAGTGGGGCCACTCATGTAGCTACAGCACAGTGCACAAATGGTTTACTGGCTTGTGGGTCTGCAGTGGGATGTAGGCTGTGACCAAGTTGGAGTGTCCGCTGTCTCTGCTCAGGCAGAAATATGTGTCCTGGTCACTGATGCTTTGTACTTTGCCATCTATGTTGCACAATAAAGTAAGAAACATTTCATGCCAAGGGCGTTGGTTTGTGTTGAACAGTGGTGGGAACACAAGGACTCAAATGGAAACATGCCATTTTAGGCAATGTAATGGGGGGGGTCGAGGTCAGAGCAGATAATTACGACGAGTCTGGAGGAAAATTGCAGCATAGGCTGCTACAGAGTCGACAGTAGTCACAGGCAACAGTCATCCTTAGTCATCACTGGACAATGCATGAACATTGTGTTTTCTTATTATGCAAATATACCTTTCTCAAAGCGTTCTCATTCGTCGGTGAAAGCTATTTTTCCAGAACATACTTTTAAAAACTGATGGGGACAAAATCTGTCATTTCGGAAGGTGTTGGGGACATGTCCCCAGCGTCCCCTGTGTAAATGATGCCTATGTTCATCTGGTCGTTTTGACAAAAAACAACTTACTTGGTTGTTCAGGTGTTTCTGACCACATCTCTTCATCAGCACAGCACGTTTTCTTACTTGTCGTGGATCTTTCCATTATTCTGAGCACTTTTTTAGGACTGCTTGTCCATGTTTCAGCAATGATTGGTGACTGTCTGAGAGACTTGCTGCACTGTAAGGAAAGTACAGAAGTTTAAGCTCCTTCAGCTGACCTTCTTCACGGTAGTACTTCATTTATAATATTTATTTAATCATTTTCAGGGTATAGTGCAGGAGATGCCTAACTATTTACTTTTATGGTTCATGCCTCAGCATGTGCATCTAGATCTGAATCAAAGTATCTCCTGTAGAGATGGACAACTGTGCTGATTGGCTGATGGCTGCTTTGATTTTTGGAGAATAAGCTGATTTTGCTTTTAGGCGTCACTATTCAAGAGTTATGAGTCAGAATGTAAAGCGCTTGTTCTTTAGCCCCTGGCCTAAATTTCCGCCACATTTTGCTAAAAATCCGTTTAGCAGTGAGTCGTCGATATCCTGCTAACCAACTGACAAACACGCGAAGCAGAGAACCTAATCTCTCTAAATAACTGTGATCCCCTGCTTAAGTCTCTGTTGTCCTTTGGTTATCAACACAAATACTGTATAAGTGCATTAATGTGCTCTTCTTTGGAAGATGGTGCACTACAAATGGTGTGGCATTGCAAACTTATTATTGTTGCGGCATATCTTGTACCAGGGCACGCTCCCCAACCTAAAATTCATGAAATGCAACCTGGAATTGGCATCTGTGTCAAAGAAATGCTATTTCAACTCCACTGTTATTTAAACGATGCAGATTTAATTTGTGGCGTCGTATTAGATTACATAGTATTGTGACATTTTCCTAAAAAGTACTTGTCCAAATATCTGGTCATTCAAGTGTACAAGTCTCTCTGGGGTCAAAGTGCAACAAACTGCATGTTACACCAACACAGAGCGACGTAAGCTACACGTAGTGTATTAAAACTCTCTGTAAGGTTCCTCTTAGATACAGTCTTAAAGAATTAATATTAAAACCTTCGTAAACGCAGCTTTCATTGCAGAGCAGTTGATTGGAGATAAAACGGTTCTGGTGCCAACCCTGTGAAATATCTGCAAAACGACCACGTATGAGTGTTGCCATCTAGTCTTGAAGCCTGATGTTCCATGTGTCGCACTCAAGTGAACCATTTTGCATTAGTGCATATTTGCAGACAGCTGGGTCTGTGTGCGCCGTGGCGGGCTCAGACATTCATCTCTGGAGCTCCAGCTCACCAGTTCACTCGCTCTGTCTGGCGTGTCAGAGGAGGAGCGGTGAGCACAGGGCGTATGCAGGGTGGGGACGGTGCAGGCCGTTAGAGGCTGTAGCTGGATCCCAGAGGAAGGTGGTGGCAACAGAAAGTGTGATGATGGCCGTGGGTGTAGGCACTTGCAAAGTGAGAGCGGTACGGTTGTGGCTGGTGTAGTCACTCAGGAGAGATATAGACGGCAACGCGCCCACAGCTCACACGAGGGAGTTTGACGAGACCTGAGGTTGTCTGAGGACGTGTTGTGTTGTAGCAGGGGTTGACCCACTCAGCCTCAACTTGTGACTGTATGAGCTACACCCTTCACTTATCTTCCGGCTGTCACTTTCTGTTGTTGTCTACGTTTCATGCACCCTCAGACATTTCTTGCTGTGCACTGGTTTCCCATCTACATTTAGGGGAAAGCCATGCAGGGCCGGCAGGAGTTGTTTTGATTCTCTGCGTTCTAAAGTTAGCTCTCTGTCCTCCCACGGATTCATTCACAAAATAAGTTCAAAGCCGCCAGCTCTCTGTTTACAGTAACAGAAGGTGAGAAGGGGGAGTTTTTCTTTTTTTTTTCTTTCTTTTTTTCTTTTCTTTGTGGTTATTTTTATTCGCCAGTACTCTGTTCCATTCAGGAGAGACGGTGACAGAACCTGCAAAACAGAATTAGACTTTGATCTGACTTATTTTCTTCGCTGTGAGTGGGTAGGGTGGAGAAGGGTGGAGAGGTTTGACACACCAGAGGAAATCCGATTGAGCTCACCTTGACTATCGAGTAGAGAGAGCTTCACTGTTTTTGTGACTTAGAAGTTAATAAGCTCTGCAAGAAATGCGCCATAGTTAGACTGGAAATGTGTGGTATTTGACGAAGTTGTATTGTATTTCCATCACGTTTTTGAGTAACACTTTAACACGATATGAACATTTAATAAATGATTTATAACACTGTAATGTAGCTGTAAGCTGATACACGGACATTCTGAAGTGTTAATTAATGCAATGTATTGTCAAGAATTAGAACTTCTCCTCTGAAGACATATTTTATGTTGTTGCAGCTGCGTTTTTACTAAATTGTCACTGACTATCCGTTCATACACCAGCCTCAACTTGTGGTTGCCCATACAAAGAGTTATAGTTGTTAACAAATACATTAATGTCTACATTATAGTTTGTTATAAACCATTATGCTTATGAATGCTAAAAGGGTGTTGCCCTTTTCTTCTATCAGGCCGTTTAAAGTATTTTAATAGTATTGTGACATCAGAAATAATGACCAACGTATTGTGCGATATTTCAGGCATAGTTTTGATATGCTAGTGTAGTGTAACAACTAGTGATCAATTCTGACTGGATAAAGACTTCATATCTGACTTTCTGAGGGACGATCAAAGAAAGCAGGTTTTTCCCTTTTTAGATTTTTCAGATTTACTAAACCAGGTTTTCACTCGAGGTGGTAGGTCAGCGTTCAAGGGTCAAAATTCAAAAGCGTTTGATAATGTTTTCTACATTTCAGTTAAAAGTCGTTTGGGTCGTCTCCTTTAAACGATGCAACACTCCACAAATCATCAGGACGATTACGGATCCTGGGTTCATGTTTTTTTCAGACGCCTGCTCGCTTCACAGTAACCTGTAAACTCCACTCGTTGAAACAAGACACACACGTGCTTCAATTAATAAATAATAAAATATATCTGTATCCATAGTTAAGGCGATATTCTAGATTTTTCACATTCTCACCAAATTCGGCCAAAACAGGTTTTTGTGGACCAAACGGTTCTGGCGGCTCCCTGAGAGGAACTGCCAGCTGGGGGACACAAAGCTTCAAGGGCTTTTTTTTCAGTTTGCATCCGCAGCGCCAATAGGAACGCTGAAGTGACGTAAGCCGGACAGCTGTTGGCATAGCAACGTCACTCACAATGTCACACACACACCCTCCGTCGCGTATCTTCTCAGTAAAGTCTGGACTTTACTGTCGGCCCATTTGTTCGCATTTTGGTCCGTTTTTTAAGGCTGCTGTCGCAAGCTGTTACACTGGATGTTAAAGATGGTGGTTGCACTGGCTCATGTGTCTGACCCCATACACTGTATTTAAATATGGTTGACGGATGACGAGTCTCCACTTCCTCCCACTGTATGAAAATGGAGCCAAAATGTAATTGCAATGTAATTTGGAGCCAGAGTCTGCGCAGTAGTGATCGGCAAGCCGGCCAACAGGGGCGCAACTGAGATGTTTCGGCTTCACTTTTACAGAGCTGTCATGTCATCCATTTTTATATACAGTCTGTGGTCTGACCAATAAACGTACACTTCTGTCACTCAGGGTTCCTCTTGTGCTGGGAGAGTACCTACTCTGGAGTAGAAGCTAGAAAAGTCCCTCAAAACACTGAGAACTTTGATCATTTCCAGTTCTTGCAGTGCAAACACAATTAAAAATTCTTAGAACTATTAAAAAGTTCCTCCCGTACCAAGGTCCCGCCTAATGTGTCAGTTTGTCTATTTCCCTAATCTGTCTGTGGCTCTCAGCTCCAAGCCCATTGGCTCCTACTGAGGATGTAAATTAAAAAAGCTCAAACACACACATACAATTGCGTTCCACGTTGAAATGTAACCTCTGCTTTCAATCCATCCGGCCATCCTTCTTCCGAGGGGAGCTGGAGCAGTGGTCAGCCTTCTATGGCGACCGGGGACCAAGTCCAGTGCACATCCCTGAGACAGGTCAGGATAGACGCACAACAGGGGGAAATTTAGGAGTTCAGTGTCTTGCCCAGGGACACTTCAATATGTGGATGGGAGGAGCTGGAATCGGAGCACCAACCACAGGGATGACAGTCAGATAACAACAGCTCTAATTCCGGAACATATGTATATATATGTGTGTGTGTGTGTGTGTGTGTGTGTGTATGTGTATGTGTATGTGGTGTTTTTGGGGTGATGTTCAGTGCCATTTGTCCTCCAAACATGGTGTGTATTATGGCATCCAAAGAGTTCAATTTTGGTCTCATCTGACCAGACTATATTCTCTTAGTATTTCACAGTTTTCTCCAAATGTTGTGCAGCAAACTTTCAACGAGCTTCAACGTGCTTTTTCTTCAGCAATGGAGTCTTGCGTGGTGAGCGTGCATACAGGCCATGGCAGTGCGTTACTTATTGGTTTCTTGGAAACAATTGTACCTGCTAATTCCAGGTCTTTCTGAAGCTCTCCGCAAGTGGCCCGTGGCTCTTGGACAACTCTTCTGATACTTCTTTTCACTCCTGTCAGAAATGTTGCGAGGAGCACCTGGTCGTGGCCGCTTTCTGGTGAAATGATTATGGCCCCAACAGTGCTCACTGGAACAGTCTGAAGTTCAGATTGTTTTGCAACAATAAGGTTGCAAAGGTCTTGAGAGAGCTCTTTGCTTTTACCCATCGTGAGATGTTTCTTGTGCAACACCTTGGTAATGAGACACCTTTTTTTAGGCCATCGGTTGGGACTGAACCAGCTGATACTAATTTGCACTGACAAGGGGCAGGATTGCTTTCTAATTACTGATAGATTTTTTTGGTTTTACCCGCAGTGTATCAGACACTTACTGATCATTTGATGGGATTTGTTGAAAATAAGAAAAAAAACAGAATATCACCTGACTTCCCCTTTAACTTGCAGGATATTTCTTCAATTTTTAAGTGTGTATTAGTGTGTGTGTGTAAAGATGCACTATAATATTGGATAATGAATCGTTACAATCTCAATAATCAATCATTTATTAAACAAAAAACACGTAACACGTTCACTAGTTTCAGCCTTTAAAGGTATTGTGAGTATTGACACTTTTCACTGGTTTATATCATAAAATATTTGACGTCTTTGAGATTTTGGGCTGTGCGATGTTGTGATAGTCATCATTTTTACAACTTTCTTCAATTTTATGGATTTAACGATGAATCTGTCAAAATCACGATGAAGACATGCAGCTCTGATGTACTGTTTAAGTCTTCTTCATAAAAGGCATCAGGCAGTGGCTCGTTTGTCGCAAGCATCGTCATCGAGTGAGGACATCTTCCTCTAAATCTTCTTGTAAATTATTTCGCGGCAGTGACAAATGTTATTTGTGGGTTTTTGCGATTGTTTTCCATGGAAGTGGAAACAGACTCTAATCTGTGAGCAGAAGCCAGGAAGGCTTTCTCTCCAGCGCGCCGTCGGAAAGCGTGGCCGACCTCCTCCCCTCGTGATGTCATCACACTGTTTGTGATAATGAAGTGTTTGATTAACCAGCCTCATCCTGCATCTCAACCACACTTCCTGTTCAGACAGGCGCGCACAGTGCTGACATGAAGCACTCACACACACTTACGAACAAAGGTTGTCACTCTTTACACTCAAGCCATTTATTGTTTTTTTATAGAACAGAAATGTGCTCATTCAGGGCAATAAAACAACAATGTTCACGTCAACTCTTTCTCAGATTTGATATATGACACTTAAATTGTAAAAATATATCATGTAATTGAAATATTTGATACAAAACTGAGTTGAACAAGCTTATTTAATCCTCACAAAGACACACACACACACACAGCATTTATGAAATTGTGGTGATAGTGTCTCCTGGCAACAAAAAGATTCTAAAATATGTATAAGAAATAAATGAGAGCAAACACTCTCGCGTGTGTATGAGGCTGCTGCCAGAGGACGATCAGCTTAGCTTAGCATGAACACTGCTAAGCTAGCAGCTAGCCTGGCTCATTCCAATGGTTTAAAAAAAAACTGCCTCCTATCACCTTTACTCTTTTACGGGGTGTCACGCAGCATTTTTCTTGGATTGTCATTTGCAGACTAAACAAACGTGTTAAAATGTGAGCTTCACAGTTGCCGGTAAACAGATTTGGTTAACTTTGGACAGAGGCTAGCTGTTTCTAACCATTTCCAGGCTTTGTGCTAAGCTAAGCTAACCACCTGCTGCCTCCAGCTTCATGTTTGGTGTACAGACTTGAGAGTGATATCGATCTTCTCATCGGCTAACTCTCGGCAAGAAGGTGAAAAAGGTGTATTTCCCTGAATGCTTAACTTGCCCCTTAAGGCACTAGAATTCACCACACAGTTTTTTACAGTACAATCACCTAAGCTGTCAGTTTTCTTTGCATAGTCAGTAAGGAAAATATTCATGGTGCCCTAAATAAACTTTAGATCCAGACACACACACACACACACACACACACTGACAAACACACACACAGCCCTACAGGGCACACAGTAAATGCCACTAAATGTCCATCATTTTATGTATAACACTGTCCAGGTTTGTCCTCTTGTCTCTGGGTTTCCTGGCCTCCCGTGTGAAAGGTCATTGCTGCATCCTGAAGTTTTCAACAGTCACTTGAACCTACTGAGATCACTCCTGCAGGCTGCTGCTGTGGTGATGCGTGATGGCCCTCGGGAAGTCCTCAGAGGCGCTTATGTGGTCCGTGCCTCCCGGGTGCTCGTAGCTTCGGAAGTAGTGGCCGCCCACCTGCTGGGCGTAGTACAGGAGCTGCCTGGCAAACAGCGGCTCCACCTGAAGCACGGGAAGGTCAGAGAGGTCAGTGAACGGCTCTGAACTGTTGCCATTTTCCATTGCAGGTAGTTTCTATGAGCTCAGATCGGTACCGAAATATCAGAAACTTAATATTTGAAAAGATAAAAAGTAATTTTTTGAAGGTTTAAACTGGGGTTTGAAAAGTGAAAAACAGGATTTGAAAGAGACTGACAAGGTCCATTTACTAGCTATTTCTAGAGTTCTAGAGAACTGTAACTCGTGTTCTTGCTCAGTTCTTTTGGAGATAGTATGGCGCTGTGAGGACGGCTGAAAGCTCAAGAGAACCGCTAGTAAGTGGACCTCAAGTAGACTTTTCTTTGTCAAACTACTGGTTCCAAGGTTAGGTTTCTGAACGGGTCCAACAGAGATTCGACACACTTTCAGTTACCACCTGCTCTTTCGAAGGGGAGGAACTTTTGAGGATAAACCTGTGTGTACTAATGGAACTAACGATAATGGCCTGAATAATAGTTCAGGTTTCTTAATAACTGTCCACAGGTCTGTGATTTTGTCAGAGACTGAAACGGGTCCATTATTGGGCTCATCGATGCCAACCAAGCCAATCTTAACCAACACCCCAAAACCTAAAATGATTCAGTTCACAAGCAGTAAATTCTCTGTCACGGCAGGAACCAGGGAACGTTTGGTGTCGTTTGATGTCGATAAAATCAATGAATCAGCTACTCGTTAATCTGCATATTTCTTCAGTTGACATGAAAAACAACTTCAAACCACTACGGCAGCTTCTGTGTCGACCTGAAAATGGTGACCGTGGGACAAGTAACATCACTTGCTACTGATTGGTTAGGACAAAATAAAAACCCGTCAAAATAAAGGGGCAGTCATTATTAGCACTAATGGCCAAGAACACTGCAATTTCCCCACTGAGGGACTAATAAAGGTTTATCTTATCTGAGAGGATGCAGCACAGCTGGTTGTTAAATGACTGAATGACTGCTCCTTTTTCACTTGAAATCCCACATGTGGGCGGCGATTCAGAGGTCTGGAACCAGGCGGGCGCTGAATCTCTGCAAGACTTGCTGGGAAACTGAATTTAGAGTTTTGAAACAAATCAAACTCGACTACAAAGAAGCTCTTGCAGACTTTCAGATCTTAGGTTTTAACTTTCAAATCCTTTTTTTCACTTTTCAAAACCCATTTTAAACCTTCAAGACTTAACTTCCAACTCGGTGAATAATAAATAAGAGAAGTACTATGAGGAGACGCGAGTGCTAAAATTACAGTGTGGACAGTCACCTGGACCGTGAGGGTCCGTCTTTGTCTCTGCAGGTCCAGACACTCGTCTCCAAAACTCAGCAGGACCTGGAAACGAGGCAGCGGCCGACCGTGGAGCCCGTAAGTCTGGAACTCTGATAGTCGGGAAGGAGAGGAGATAAAGTCACTGTTAGCATTGATATCTACAATACACATGAATAAGTATAAAATTCAAATGAATTCAGAAGAAATTCACTTGAAGTGGCATGACCTTTGGGGTGATTCGAATGGAAAGTCCTGGTCACACCATGTATGCAAATAAAATTAGCTGTTAGACTTTTACACAGCTGGGGCTGTCTTGGCATGTGGGCGGGGATGATGTGGCTTTGAAGAAGTCATGTGACTGTCGCTTCATTGTAACACACGACTTTAGAAAGGTTGTCCACCACAGTTGCTAAGAGATATTGACTTTTGAGGGGTGTAGTTTTACAGTAAATTAGCTGTAGTTTCCTTAATAATAAACTTAAAAAATTTTAATAAAATACCCAGAGGTTTGCTTAACAACCCTTTCTGCTTTTGTGAAGGTATTTCCAGAACCCTCAAAGACTCTCACTGGATGAAAAGATATTCAGTCTGCTGCACTGTAAAAAAACATTTTTACTCATTTTGCAAAGTAATTAAAACTCAAAGTATCCTTCCAGTATCATGTTGGCACTATTGAAATTGTTCAGACATTACCGAGCCCAGGATTACCAGTATGCCAAGCTTATGAAGGCCAGGTAGCCAAAAACGTGGCGAATGAAGCGCGGGTTGGAGAGGAGTGGTGCAAACACACGTGATGAACCAAAATGCCAAACGTTCTCTGCTTCCAGCATCGTACATTTGGATATTTGGTGTTTTATATCTTTATAAAGAGAATATGTCTGGATGTGGACTCTCACCATGGCGCTTTAGGAAACTGTGATGGCATTTTTCACTACTTTTCACATTTCACAGGCCGCATACGTCACACAAACCATGACTGAATGACTGCGTTTCTTGCAGCCCTTTTCTGCTGCCTCACCTGTGAGGTAGTCCTGCGTGTGGAGGAGTTTACAGGTCACCTCTCGTTCCAGTTTGTTGGGCTTGTCTCCGTACTGGGACAGCCCTCCCTGCCAGTACACTCTGCTCTGACACAGCCTCCGAGCGTAGAGTCCGTCGGAGCCCATCCAGAGTAACACGCCCCTCTCCAGGGGGGACGGGGGACTCGGCGGACACTCGTCTGCCCTCCTCAGGGCTGAGAGACTGTCCACAGGCAGGGGGACCACCTCAGGATGTCCAGGCTGCAGGTAGTGCTTCTCCTCTGGGGAGCACGGGGTGATGTGGCACCCCTCCGGACTGGAGACGGTCACCTCCCTCACCAGAGTGTCCCGGAAGAACACCGACACGTTCAGGCGGCAGTCTGTTGGACACAGGTAGAGGTCACTGAATATGCTTTCTGATGCAGTCACATTTTCAAATGTTTCTTGGTGTAGTGTTGGAACGCTGCTGAGCAATGTGGTCTGTTGTCACAATGTCACATATTTCAAACACTGATCTTTTATCACACGTCACGTCCACAAAATCAGGTTCGTGATTTTGGCATGAATCGAGAGGTTACTGCGAGCTACTGCATATTTGGCTGAAAACAAATATGAATACGATTAAGCCAATAATCGATTAGTTGGCTGGCAGAAAATGAAGGATTTCGTTCCAACCCCACTGAAGTCCAAAGTGATTTTATGTAATTATTCCAGTAATAGCTTAATTATAAGCTATTTAGAGGTGCAGATGTTGCATATAAGTTGTAAATGGAAGTTCTTTTGTGTTGACACTTTATTTTACTGGCCTATGTGTTGCTGCATCCGCAGGTTTGTAGTTCTCCAGCCAGTAGCAGCAAATAGGCAAGATTTGTGTCACTTATAGTTCAATTCAATTTTATTTTATTTATATAGCGCCATGTCACACCAAAGTTATCTCATAGCATAGTGCCCCCATCTGTCCACTCAGAGTTTTCTGATTTCATTGAAGTTAGACCGGCTATGTCTGAAGAATCACAAAAAAACTTTGACATTAGAACTGAAGTTAGTTTAAGCTAGTGCCTCCATTGGGCGTATGGTATTGTCATTAAAGCTACGTTCATTCATTTCTGGCCTCTAGGGGGCAGTAAATACTCAAATCTAGCGTACAGTAAAGCCAGCCTACAGGACTGATGTGATGGTGATGCTGAACTTCACCGTAAATGTACAGTAAAAATATTCGCAATATTTTATTTTATTTTTTACTTTATTTATAACAACGACCGGTCAGCTGGGGCCCTTCTTTGTGGAGTCTGCATGTTCGCGTGGGTTCTCTCCGGCTTCCTCCCGCCATCCAAAGACTTGCAGGTTGGGTTAATTGATGATTCTAAATTGTCCGTAGGTGCGAATGTTTGTCTGTCTCTATTTGTCAGCCCTGTGATTGACTGAGCGACCAGTCCAGGGTGTACCCCGCCTCTCGCCCAACGCCAGCTGGGATTGGCCCCCCGCCACCCTCTGACGATAAACGGTGTGGATAATAGATGGATGGATTATAGCGCCCTCATTAGGCCAATCGGCGTATCATTTGAGCTTGGCCAAACACCGTGCAGCTGCATTAACAGAGCGGTGTTATCTAGTCCTCTCTGCAGTCTAAATGGATGCAGGCTGAGATTAGGCAGCATAGTTTAAAGGTTAAACTTAAATAGATGTATGCGTCTTTAATTTCACATTGAAATCACATCTAATGCTTGATGAGGATGTCAGCTGGCCTCCCAGTACGGGGGGGGGGGGGGGGGGGGGGGGGGGG
>JAVQJF010070391.1:0-14381 GCA_036023855.1 Gadopsis marmoratus
GGCAGAGTAGAGGCGGAAGAGTAAGGAGTGAGAACGAACAAGAGCGAACATTGAGCATCAACCGAGCGAACAAATAAAAGAATTACAGAAAGAACCACTTGTATCCTGTGTATTCCATCCACAGGACGCCACCCTCGACCAGGGTCATCACAATACGTATCGCATCGTCAGCTATTCATTCAAATACATGTGTGTCCTCATACGAGTACAAAGAACCACAAATAGGACCCACTCACACATTACTTTCTAGTGCTACTACTGGTTATAAACTCCTGAACATGTTGCAAGTATGTGGGTATCAGCTGTATGTTAACCACTGCCTGGGTTTTCTACTACGTCTCTAGCACGCCCTTAACCTCGAGCAGAACCAGAACCAGGCTCTGGGTGGGCGATCATCTGTCCCGACAGGTTTGGTTGCACTAGAGTTATGTTACCTGCTAAGCCATGGGTCCAGACAATGTTTCAGGTTGGATTTGGGCTAGTTTGTTGCACAAGTTTGGTCATTTTCAAATGGAATTCATTAAGAATTTGTATTCGATTCGTCACATGTTGCAAGTAGATACACAAAGTCCAGCAGAAAGGCAGAAAGAGATGCAATGTAACAAGCAAGCCAACAAGAATGGAAAAAATACGTTTTTATGGATCAGGTTCAGGTCTTGAATTTGGCAGTACCAAGTTAGTTTCAGTCTGGTTTTGGGGTCTTCAGATGCAGGTACAGGCCAGGATTGGCTGTTTCAGCTAATATTATGCTCCACACACCCAGAGGAATTTCAGGGTACTACTTCATGTTTTCTTGAGCCGTCAAGAAGATTTCCATTAAAATCTATGGTTTCCAAATCCCCAGCACAGGGGTGGTAACTGTAAAGCAAAATGTATTCATTGGATAAAAGCATGAGAGCCAATGGAAGCTGCTCACAGACGGACTCACACAAGCTTGTATTTCTGTATTCAGAAGTCATTGAGAACTACTTGGCCTCATTGCATCTCATCGTCACAGTTAATAAAGTTAATCATAACGTTACCTTGCGCTTACCTTCATCTGTTACCCGTATAATCTCTCCTGTTAAAATGTTAAAGAGCAACCCATGCAAGCTGCTCACTTCCTCACCATCACAGGTACTTGAGTAGCCGTGCTCTCCTCCGCCTCCACTCCATCCTTCTCCACTCTGGCTTCACTCTGTCCCTTCATCCCTCATTTCCTCTGTGATAAAGACCTCTCACGCCAGGCCAGAGACTCTTGCGTCCCTCTCCCATCCACCCACCTCATCAATAATAAATGGATGCTTCCATTATGAGCTTTTGAGCGTGTTGAGCCATAGTCAGAAATGCTGTGGAGAGACATTTCTGCAGTCATGCTTATTCATGTGGCTATTTTAAGAAAGGTGCACGTTCTTATTTAGCTTTTTTACACTAAGACACAGTGGCCACACATCACGCAGAATATACACTAAGAGATAATTGCACACTCACATGAATCTGTTAGTGTAAATGGGACGATTTGTGTAGAATGTCAGTCCCATTACCAGTGATGCAACATACTGTATAAACATCTGGAGAGAAAGAAGGGAACATATATCATATTTAAAAAAACATATATCAAATGGAAAAAAGTAAAATAATAAATTTTGTTTATACAGTTCTATATCATAACAGAGTTATCTCATAGCACTTGTTAATATAGAGCAGGTCTAGACCAGCTCTATATGTACAGACCCAACATTTCCACCAGGAGCAGCCCCCATTCACCTCCATTGTAGTAGAGGCCGGCAGAAATCTAAATGCTACTAGAGATAAGTGGGAAAACATGTTTCGTTTGATTTTTTTTTTTAATTTTTGGGTTGAACTGACTCTTGGTAAACAGCAGCAAGTGAGTAAAACCTGGATGCTCTTTTCTACTTCCTTCCATTTGACACAAACCTCGCTCGTGCCAAGCAGTCGCAGCAGCTGAGCTCTGAATACGGCAGGAGGGACACCAGGCACCATGGCAACCACCTCCGTCAGTCTGTGTAGCAGTGCAGCCTGACACAGAGGGGTGAGGAGGTAGGAGTCCTCCAGCAGGGAGGACAGGACTGAGCGCAGCTCCTTACAATCAGGCCCAGTCTGGAGGGTTGGCACGGTCCCCATGGGTCCCAGGATGAGAGAAGACAGCATGGCCGAGTCTTTGTTATTCATCAGGTCCGAGTCCTGCTCTGCTTCCCATGCCACTGATGTATTTCCTCCCAGAAGAGCCTTAAGATGCTCCGCACCAGTGCCTGTCTCCTGGGTGAGCTGATACACAGCGTTTCTTAACACCAGAGCATGGAGTCCTGCATAGGCCTGGTGGAGCCGGGAGGTTTCTCGCTGCCGGAGCCCACCTAAGAGCTCCAGGCGCTGGGAGAGAAGCCCAGGGCAGCAGGCCTCCAGCTCCCGCAGACAGTCACAAGCTGTGGCCCGTAAAGAACGAAGAGCAGCGTCGCCGTGGAGGTCGCTGGTGTCCTGGGCTATCTGGAGGAGCCGGTCCAGGAAGTCTTGAGATGCATGGGAACGGCGGCTCACGCAGGAAGTGCAGACTAGCACAGAGGTGAGGGCCAGGAGGAGGTGACAACGAAACTGGACAGACTTGGGAGGACACTGGTCAAACACTGACATGAGCTCCAGGGCCGTCTCCTCGCCCACCGAGTCTGGGACACACAGCACCGTCGGGTACTCGCACAGCGGGGACAGCAGCAGGACCTGAGGTGGGTGACATGCAAGAATTATCAGTGTTCACAACGCTGAAGACCAGAAGCACTCGGGATTACATCAAACACCCAACTGGAAAAAGGAAAACCCCAAAAATAATGCCACGTGCTCACTGCAAGTGATTACACACACGGAGAGAAAAACCCAAATAAAACCAGAACGAATGTCACTACAGTCAGTTCTCAGTTTATAGTAATAACTTTAAATGGTGAAAGATCCCCCCCCCCCACCACATATACAAGCTGAACTCTACAAATTGTTTATTCCAAAACACAAAGACCAACATAAAGGACTAAACCAGCGGCTTATTTTGGCATTTTTGCTTAAAGATGACATGAATCGGTTGTCGCAAGTGTTGCCGATCGATTAATCGATTCAGCTGTTATCTTTTAGGCCCATTGGAGCCGCCGTAGCTGGCGCGTGATGGGGAGGGGGGGGACACGGACATACACAGACACACGAAACAACGTCTGAAACGCCCCCCACTTGTACATGTCTTCCTTCTGTCTCTTTACCTTGACTCCGTCAGCGGCTCGGTCGTCGCGGAGCTCCCGGAGCAGCTCTGCCAGGAAGGACTCGGCCGTTGTCCCGGAGAGGAAGCGAGCCGGACCGCGGCAGAAGGCAGAGATCCGCTCGGCCCAGTTCGCCGCCATTGTGGCTCAAAGCTCGGTGTCTCGCACAGTAAAGCTTTGCTTTGAAGTGAAATACAAAGTTCACCACGCAGATATCCGGATGCCACACCGCTACTTCCGTGTTGTGTCACGTGCACATTTAAGCCTCGCAGTGCCGCATTATCGCCCCCTGCTGCTTTGGAGTTTGGGCCACGGTCAGCCATCAAATCTAATCGCTACGAAATGAAAACGGTTAAACTGACGTCAAAGACGCAAACTGTGGCCACCACGTTCTTACGAAATGTTGCACGGCCATAGGTTCTGCTTGTGTTGTATGCAGGGGCTCCTAATGAACCAGTCTTCTACTACATTTCTCTTTTTGCTTAATGTGTGAGGCTGCTGTGTCATTTGGTATGTTAGTTTGCTTTGTGCCTTTTTAGTAAGGTTTGTGTCGCCTGCCCCCGATTTTAGTTTTTGTAAAAACCACCCTAAAACGCGCACTGACATGAATTCCGAAGAGGGAAAAATCAAGCGCCTTTACACAGGCGCCGCGGTAGAGGGCGCGAGTGGGCGCCTGTCTCACAACAGAAGAAGAATAACGTGACCAATCGGGTGCGCCGTCTAGACGTCAACAAGGAAGTCGTTTTAAGGCGCCAATTTTGTGTCGCGGTTGAAATTGAGACGGCGGCTTGTGTTTTGTCGGCTCTGCGGCTGCCAGCATGTCCGAGAACACCTTCCCCGTCTCCACGGCGGACGTCATAGTGAGCTTCTACCGAGCAGAAGTCCTCACGAGTCAGGAGGCGAAACACTTCACCAAGAGCGACCTGGTTCCTGTTCCAAAGGTGACGTTAGCGTCCGGCCGCCGACAGCAACGTGCTGGGTTTGATATAGTGTCCGTTTGACAGCTTTGTCAGGAGGGAGACAAACGTACGTGACGAGCGACGTGTTTCTTTACGACGCAGCCAGAGGCGCCGCAACACAAGTCTGCTCTTTTCTTTCACGTCTCTTGCAGCAACGTTGTTTCACCGACGTTTGGCCGGCAGCTCTGTTGAAAACGTGGCCCGCGGTGGTCTTTGCCTGTTTATAAAGAGAGTAAGAGCGTGTGCATTTTAATGCAGCTTAACCGCGGTGAATTCATAATGAAGTGCTGCGTCAAACAGCAACAGTTGACGTGGGGAAAGCGGCGTGGTGACGTCATCAGCTGAGGGTCAGTGACTTTGTATGGAAGGACAGCAGCTGGGTCAGTCGGAGACTTTCTATAATCCATTCGTTGTTTTTTACTTCTTAAGCAAAAGCAGTGAAGATCATCTGGTCCTTGGGTTAGGGTTAGGCAGCTTCTTCGGTGTTCAGGGTTTACTGCGTTTTTTAAAGATGGTCATTATCGATTCGCCTGCTGATTATTTTCTCGATCAGTTGATTCATAGTTTAGTCTATAAATGGTGAAAGGTGCCGGACAAGCCCCAGATGATGTCCTGAAATTGTTTGCGGTTGTTTTGTTGTTTTTGAACCAGCCTCCTCAAAATATTTACAGTCGGATGAGACAAAGAAAAGCATAAAAATGGTCACATTTGAGGAGCTTTAAGCAGCAACGAGTCGAGAATGTAATCGGCACGTTAATCGATAATGGAAACAAAAAGGATCAGATTACTGCTGTTGCACAGAACGAGGCCTGAGCAGCAGGAATGAATAGCCCCTTGATGTACATGTGGGGAACAACCCAATCCTGCCCTTTACTGATGTCTTCATTTACACTCCCGGGGGGAACTGGCTGCGACCCAGTTGTACATTCTGCTAGCTAGACTTCAGTGAGGCGAAGACCCGGACCAGATGAGATGAGTATTGTGGACGTGGTTTGAGCTGCGGTCACACGAACTACACATCATTAACGTTGCGCTCGCTCCTGCTCCCTCACAGCCGGAGACCGTTCAGCTGCTGTACATGAGGGTGCTGTATCTGGTGTGTCGTTTCAGACCCGAGTGCCACTCCATGGTAGGTAACTGACGGGGACCCTGAACCTGTTTGCACCCACACCTGCGTATCAGTGGTTTACACTGAGCAGTCTCATGCAGCGTTGATTAGAAATTAACTAATAAAAATGGCTGAGCTCCTCTGTTGTTATCCTTGCTGATTTTCCTTTGCGTTTCGCCACAGGTTCCACTTTTGGAGGACATTCAGTATCCAGCGTACTACGAGGGGGCGACTGCCATCATGAGCGTCTACATGCGCATGTGAGGGTTCTTGCTTTTCGCCCCTGAATGTAACACAAACAGCCACGATGAGCCCTGATCACATGCTTATGAGCATGTTGCTGTTTCTTATTCTTAGTCCAGTTCTTGATCTGGCGTACGGCCTGATTTTATGCAAGTGTGTGTAATGTGTGTTGATCAGCGCTGTGTGTGATCTTGTCCAGGCGGCGGTTTCTGCCTCTGTGCTTGGTGTACGATTTTTCAATGAATGACCTTCTAGCTCCAAGTAAGTGTATGATTTTCAACTGTACCCGGTCAGTTTCTCTGAAGCTGTGTTTGCACATGTGACGCCTGATAACACTGGACAATGCTGTTGCTCTTCCTTTGCAGAAAAACAGAGGACTCTGACTATTCTTAGTGCCATCATGAACTTTCTTGACTTTCGGAAGCTTAGGATTGACCAAACCGTGGAGCACCAGGCCAAATTTGTACGTTGTATTGTATTGTATGTAGTATATATGGGTGTGGTGTGTGTATTTTGATCCTGAGGGTCAATAGTTAAAATACTACACTGGTAAGGAAGATGATCTCTCAACAAAACAGTCAGCTAACCTGTACAAGCCGGTGGAGTTGTACTGGACGTCCAAGCATGCTGGTTGGCCACCTTGTGTCTCGATAAGGGCTGTGTTTTTCTGACTGCTGACCAGGTAGAAAGCTTTACTGTGGTTTCAGTGTGTGTTCTGATGGTTCCCCTCTCTGTTGTCAGAGGACCGACATGGACCGGCTGCAGGTTTACACCAAAGGCACCGTAGAAGCAGAGCGGAAGGTTGAGATGCTGACGTAAGTCTTGGATTAAATATGTGTGATGATGATGATGATGATGCTGCATCAATCTTCTTTTAATGTGATGATTAAGTTGCTTTTGTGCTGTTTTTTATTTGGTTTTAAATGTAATATATCTGAACCATTTAATGGGATATTTATTTTGACTATTTCCTGACATTTTATAGACTAAATGATCAAATACATAATGGACAGGTTAATGCAATTATTTTTATAGTTACAGCCCTAAACTCTAAATAATTGATGTATTTTGAGATCAAATCAAATGTTCTGTCATCATCGTGTTTTCAGAATCCCAAGAAATGAGAACATAAAGCGAGACGTGCATGTTTAGTGCACACTTACAGCTGTCTCTGTGCTTGTTCAGGACCATCCCACCGGAGCAGCAGGCTGAGGCCGATGATCTGGCAGCCGTTCTGTCTGAGCTGCAGGCCACCACCACGCAGGAATACCAGGAAGTGGTGGGTGGTGATGGGACACAGTCCAAATGATGAAACCTGCTCTGTGTGTGTGTGTGTGTGTGTGTGTGTGTGTGTGTGCTCTCAAGTGACACGTGGCTCTCTTTCAGAATGCAATCAATGACAGCATCACAGAGTGGAAATCCATAAATGCAGGGACGACTCAGAAACTGGTACGTGGCGGTGATGTGTTTCTGGGAGCGATATTATGAGCTGATGTGGTCTGAAATTGAAAATGAAGTTGAAAATGTGTGTGTGTGTGTGTGTGTGTCAGGCCCAGGTGAAGGTGGACATCAGCAACCTGAAGGAAGAAGTCGGCAAACTCAAGTCCCAGATCGTGGAGTCTCCAGAGGAGCTGAAGAGTCAGATGGAGAAGATGAGGGAGAACTTCAGGAACACCAAGAACTCCCTCGTGAGTAGGACAGCCAGCAGGGTTATCTCTGAAAGCTGGCAATTAGAAATGAGGTGAGGCTGACCTGTTCCTGATGTTATTCCATGGCACTGGTTTCAGAAAGAAACAGAGGAGCGTGCGATGGAGCTGCAGAACCTGGTGCAGAGTCTGAGTCACAGCGAGGCTGACATCCAGCAGATTTACAACATGCTGCAGGACCTGGAGACCAGCATGGGCAACACCAACCAGTGGCAGGGGGAGGTACGAGCTGGATGTCTCACACTAGAGAAGTCCGATCAGCTGTTTTTGCTGAGGATGGTGACCAGCGGGCTGTGTGCCGAGTGGAACATGTCACAGTTGAAAAGTGAACTCGTCAGGGCTCACGGGGACAAAATATGTAATGGCCTCAAAATAGTTGAAAGGCAGGATCATTAAAAAATCAGTGTATTGTTGTTTTTTTTTTCTTGACCGGATATTAGTTACGAGGTAAAACAAGGATTCTGCGTAAAGGGAAATACTTGTGACGGCCGCAAAGTTTGCATTATGTTTAAAGGTCCAATCTCATTGGTGATTGGACGTCACTTCTGTAGAGTCTTTCATATACACGCAGCTGTATGTATTTGTCCAAGCTGCTCCATCTGTGGTGTGGAAACGCTGCAGACCTCTGCACAGCTGCTCACTCACCATGTCATGTCTGTGCTTGTGTGTAGAACAAGGAGCTGACGGAGCAGTTTGAGAAGGAGCAGATGAAGCTGAAGAACATGTGCAACGAGGAAGGCCAGCTGAAGCGAGCTCTGGCCATGAAGTCCATCAAAGTGTCCAAGCACTGCATCCGCAGCCAGAAGAAGAGGGAGATGAAGGAGCAGCACGTTCAAGGCGTGTTGGAGTATGTAATGTCGTAATAGAATATACAACTGGTCATCTCTACAAAATTATGGGATTTACCGGGTTGTACCTCTGACAAATAGAAAGAATTTGACGATCCTGTTTTGAAAACCAACATTGAGCTGTTTTCCAGGCAGTATAACCAAATCCATCAGAAGCGTGAGGACATGGCCGACAAAATCCAAGAGATCTCCAGGGAGACGCTGCAGCTGAAGGCCAAGATCCAGAGCCTGAGGGACACCAGCAGCAAAGAGTCAGAGAAAGCTCAGGTACAGGTCTGCATGGCGGCCTCACACCGTTCTTACAGCCTCAGTCCTGGGTTGAGACTAACACGTTTCACTTGACTGTGTCCAGGTTTTCTTCGACACCCTGTGGGCGTCGATCCAAGAGCTGCACAGGAGGATTGAGATGCACGTTGTGGACCTGAAACGTGATGTCGCCAAGATGGCTGAAAGCCTTTAACAGTCTTGTGTGCTGTGACTTCTCTTTGTGTTAAATTACAAGTTCATCTTTACATCACAGCGGCCCATTTTGCTTCATGTCTGTATTATATGGAAAATCAACTCTTATTTTGTAGGCGCTGTGAACAAAGGTCTGCATCAGCTTTTGTCAAAGTGACATTTGAAGGTGACGCTGTTCAGACTCTTCAGTCTTCAAGGCTTCAGAAATGGTAGTGTATGCTAAAGCTAGTTAACGTTGTCCATGTGCTTGATGTATATTCATACGTAATGGTTTGAAATAAATAACGGAATTCAATGTCTTTGTTTGAGCGGTTTATTTCCACTAAAAGAAGTTAAAATAATGAAACAACTGGAAAAGCTGGTTCTGTTGCTGTGCGGCGAAGGCCGGAGGCAGAAACCCCTGCGTTTCTTGCTGCTCCTGGTCGAGGAGGTGGCTTGCTCTCTGATTTGGGTTTGCGACTTTAATTCTTAGTTGACGTCTTCGTGTTTTGGCTCCTCGGGCCCCTCCTCTGAGTGAGGACGGGACTTGTTGGGCTTCTTGAACGTGGCCAGCTGAGCTTTGTAATCTTTGGCCTGAGTTCTCACCAGACGCAGCTCTTTACGCAGCTGGTTGATTTCAGTAATCAGAGTCACGTTCTCCTGCAGAGCAGACAACAGTCACGCACACATGATCTCAGTATCACGTCTTCAGTAAAAGACTGTGAGCAGAAGACTTGTCTCAATCACCTAATTCACCTTCATGATCTTGACATAAACCTTCTCGTGCTCCTCGGCAGACTTGGCCAGCCTCGTCTTGAGGCTGTCGACAGTCCTCTCCAGGTGATCCCGCTGGCGAACGAATGCCTTCTGAATCTCTTTGTCCGCACCGCTTCTCTCCACCTTGGAGACAGGACACGCACACATGGTCCACACGCTCCCTGCATTTCAATAAGATGCTGGTGCCGTGAGCTCTGAGCTGACCCGGTCACCACGTGGACCACTCACCCCGTCGGCCTGCGATACGTAGCGGGCGTAGATCATCTGCACGCTGTTCTTCAGTTTTTTCGGCTCCTGGATGAAGCCGACGCAGTTATGGAGCTCTGACTTTAGCCGCTGAAGATGCGTCTCCAAATCTTTGACCTGACCACAGAGAAGGTGTCAAAGGGTCTTTTCAAGTCTGTCTTGTGGCCCTCGTGTACATTAAAAGGCTTTTTGGCTGCTATAACGCCAACGCAGAAATACATTCTAAAGTTAAAGCTAATATGAGGCTTCAGCAGTGTAAGTTTGTGTTGCTGGCCCTCAGCTCAGCATCACAACACTGCATGGCAGCACAAAGAGGGCGTTTCATAGGAAACAGACAAGCTGGAAGATAACCTTTTGATTTCACTCACTGCGGCGGCCGATGGCTCTTTTAATGTTCATATGGGCATGTCAGTACTGTTTTAAGGTAGTGAAAATAAGTGATAAAACACATACTACAATGTGCAGCAAACAGCACATTCAGAGGACAGACAATGATGGCTGCATGCTACTGACTGACGCCATACTGGGAACCAGCATTAATGGTCTGTTCCCATCCTTCAAACATCATGGGGTCATTGTGGTTTTTTCTACTAATTGTAGGAAAATTGAGAGTTTAGTTTAATGTGAATATTCAAGGTCCATTTATCTGTCATTCTCTCGCCTACAAAGGGCTGAAGTGAAACACTGAAACACATCTGCCTTCCAGCTCCGCTCAACATCTGGCAATATTCAATAGCTGTTAGTAGCTAATCTAACGTATTAAGGCTGGAAATGTAGCATGTGGTTTACTACAAGTGTTAGCTGTGTGCTCACGTTCTGCATCTCCTTCTGCATCTCCTTGTCTCTGGTCCTCAGCTTGAGCCTCAGCTCAGAGACGCTGAGCTTCAGCTGAGTGTTGCTCTTGTCGATCTGCAGCAGCTCCTCCTCCAGCTGTCAGACGGCAGAAACAGCTGCACAGTTTATCTTGACAACATATTTGGCGTACAGCAGAGACGCTTCTTAAAATGACTCGAATGTCTGCTAATGTTTTTACACTGTACATCCACTTTATTTCATCATCATGCTTCATGTAAAACACAGACCTGGTGGATCCGCTCCTTCTTCTCGTTGATGTCATCTTGTTGAGGCTCGGTCTGTTTCTTCAACTCGTTTAACTGGAAATCAAGAACAAACCTCAACTTCTCTAGTTCCTGGTTCTTCTTCTTCAAGCTGGAGATGGTTTTATCCTGTATGTGCGAAGGGAATGAAGCATGTTTGGTTATGGCTCTGCAGCAGGACAGAATCTGCAGTCACTTTTCAAAAAGGATAAGGAGGAGCTGCAGGTTTAATATCTTATTCCTACCATATTACTGCAGGTCCACGGTCTAATTAACATCATAGATTTATTGTAGTATAATGCACATGTCTACAGCTTCTTGCTGACATATATACATATACTGTCTATTCATGTATTTCCATTAAACGTGTTTCAGTTTCAAGCTAAAGTAGAACTGCAGAAGTTAAAGGAGGAAAAGTGCCACTTGTTGTTTTCCAGCTTCGAGATAAATCGTTAACTTACAAAAAACAGTTTTTAGAGCAAAAATACTGGAAAAGTAAAAAAAAAAAGAAAAGCGTACAAGACTGTAACAAGAAATGTAAAAAAAAAAAATCAAAACTAAATGGTTAATCTCAGCCACCTTGTCCTGGTTGGTCTTTTCGTGTCCGGAGATCTGCCGCTTCAGGTCCTCGATGTCGCTCTCCAGGGAGCGGATCAACCCCAGCAGACTCTGCCGCTCCTGCTTCAGCTTGCTTATGTCTGTGCACCTGTCATCGATCTGCCTCTGCAGACTGTAGAACTGCGATCCCACAGTCATCCAGCCACGAGGAACACAAAGAGCAGGAGATTAGACGAGGCGCAGACGGGAGAAAGAAAGAAAAGCAAGTATGAGCTCCGCTCACCTTTTGTGTCAAGATACCAGTTTCTCCTTTCAGATTCGTGCTGGTCTCCTTCTCAGTGTGCAGCTTCATCTCATATTTGATTTGGATGTCATGGATCTTCCTCTCCTCGTCCTCCTCGACTTGCTTTATGATCTCTTTATACTCGCGGATCTGCTGCTGTGCATCCTCCTGACACTGCACAGAATAAAATCAGAGTGGACACGAGAACCTCTCTGGTTTCATGTGGTGGACTCCACTATCTGCTCCTCCTGACTAACCTGAGCCAGGAGCCGAGTCTTCTCCTGCAGCCTGGCCTCGTAGTCCTGCGTCAGCTCCTCCAGGACTTGGACTTTGCTCTCCTCTGCAGCCTTCAGCTGCTTCTCATAGTCTTCCTGCATCCTTTGATTTTTATGCTGAAGATCCTGGTACCGCTCATGTTCCACAATCAGCTTCTGGCTGTAGGACAACTCTGTGTGTGATGGATCGGTAGACGGAACACAATGACTGACCCTTGCACAAACAAAGACACGCTGTCCCTGCATGGTGCCGACACTGATCCTGTCCTCTTCTTACCTAAATCCTTGAGCTCTTTTGAGTGTTCCACAGTAACCTCTGCAGAACTCTCCTGGTGCTCACGTTCCTGCTTTTCCATCTCTGTCTTCATGGCCTATTGGTACAGTACATGTTATCAGTCCATTCCAAAGGCAAACATGACCTCTGTGCTGACTCAGTAGTTGCATGCAATTCCTGCGAATAGGAATTCTTTAAAAATGCACCAATAGTAAGTAATGAAGTAATGTTAATACAAGTAACTGAGTCATAGTAATTAAATACAGGCGTTTTGACAGCAAACTGTGAGGTGAAAATAAACATGAGTACATCAGGAGTAGAGCTGTCTGACCAGCAGACCTGTAAACAAAGAGTCATTCTAGACCTGCTGTATATGAAAGTGTGCCGTGAGATAACTTTGAATTGTTGCGGACCTGTTGCATTGTTTTCTGAGATTCTATCTGCTGGCTGAACCTGTCTGAAAGCTCCTTCGTCTTCTCGCTGTAGCTGATGTCCTTCAGGCGGAGCTGGTACTCGTTCTCCATCTGCAGCTCCTCCAGACGCATCTTCAGCTCCAGCATGTTCTGGGTCTGTGACAGACACGAGCAGGAACAGGGTTGGATAATGACGTGTTACTCGTCACCCATCAAACTCAATGAGATCAGCTGAGGCGAGCTTGAAGTGGTAACTGTATTTCAACATTTCTATCTGTAAAATAGTAGATATTTAACACACACACACAATAACAGTTTACGCTGGTGGCACAAAATGACAGTCAAACATTGGCTGCAGAACAACCAAACGGGTTTTTACAGTATCTCTTTATCCCTAACTGTAATGTAACATGACCATTGTTATTTAATGACAGCTGTGCAAATCCTCCCAGCGCTCTGGTCACATCAGTGCCTCCATGTTTCCCCTATACTGTACTGCTCCACCAGGGGGCTGTGAGGAGTTCACCTGTGTGGGATCCCTGCAGGTGCACTGGTTTTCTTCCACAGTGCAAACATGGGATAGGACCTTGCCGAATATAAGTGGAGAAAATGGACTTATGTGCTGTGGTAGAAAACTGTCATCCAGCTATCACAAAAAAAGTGAGAGTAGTTTCAAAACCGAGCCCCCAAAGAAAACAAAAATGCAGAAAAATCTTAATGCCACCATCACACTAGTGTGAGCGATATAACGATAATTTCAATGCTGAGCAGGGAGAAACACGTAGGACTATAGCTGTAGTGACGGGCTGTGATCCACCAGGAGGAGCCTTTATGTGTTCTGTGTAATCCCTGTGCAGAATGCTGACACACCTTCTCCTCCAGGTCTGACTTGGTGACGAGGATCTCTTCAGTGTGGACGATCTGCCTGTTGCTCTTCAGTCCCCGACCCTCCTTATCGATGATCTTCCACATCAGCAGGCAGCCGTCTTCAGACACTGTCAGCAGGAACTGACCGTCAAACGTGATGACCATCTGGGGGCACACACGGGGCTGGTCAGTGGATACTTCTTCTTAGATATAGAGTGGTTGATTCAAATGCGATGGCTTTCTGCTCCTCTGTACGTGTAGTGTGTGCAGTGCACGTCAACATTTAGACCAACCTTGGTAACGGGGCCACAGTGACCCTGGTACATGATCCATTCCTTCTGGATGGGTAACGGGTATTTAATGGCCCTGATGGTTCCGCTGGAAGTCCCGGTGAAGACGACCCTGCCGGAGTGCGACACTGCCACAGCGGTGTGAGCGACCTCATCAGCAGGAACCTCCCTCAGGACCTGTGGTCCAGCGACGATGATGACAATAATGAATTCACTTTTTACAGGTTTCATTTTTCTTGAGCGACACATAGAGGTGCAGAGGAATCTGCACAATGAAATTCACATTCACGCAGGTTTGCTGGATATCCCCAAGAAGAAGGTTAATGTCTTCAGCTTTAACATATTTAGTTAGTGTATGTAATAAATGCCTTGTTCCTTCCTGCTTTATAGCAATGGATACATTGATGTTGCAGAATTGTTGGCAAAATATATAAATCAATACACAGAGTGATTTGTTTCATTGTCAAATGTTTGTAGCTGCTGTTGCTTTACATCTGTATGTGGAATTGTACTGTGTTACTGTGTGTTCTCTTTCATCCTGCTCTCACTCTACCCCCCCCCCCCTCTCTCTCTCCCCAACCGGTCGAGGCAGATGACGCCCACCCAGAGCCTGGTTCTGGTTCTGGTTCTGGTTCTGGTCGAGGTTCCTGCCTGTTAAAGGCAGTGTTTCCTTGCCACTGTCTCCTAGTGCTGCTCATGGTGGAAATGTTGGGTCTATACATATAGAGTTGGTCTAGACTTGCTCTATATTAACAAGTGCTATGAG
>JAVQJF010070395.1:0-37718 GCA_036023855.1 Gadopsis marmoratus
CGACAGACCCGGAGTCGAGGCGCCAAGCAGTGACATTAGGCAGGGGGGGGGGGGGCTGTGGTGTAAAAGAGCGCAGAAAAGGTTATTCCTGACTCCTCTGTGCGCTGGATGTGTACATATGCGCCCATATCGCTGCGACTGGTGACACGGTAAGGATCCGCTCTTTATTCCTCCACAAATAATGTAGGTTGGGGGGTTTGTGTGTGTGTGTGTGTGTGTGTGTGTGTGTGTGTGTGTGTGTGTGTGCGCGTGCAGACATCGCCGGTGTACGTCGGTAAACCTGTCGGCTGTCTGTCACCGACCTGCTCTGAAAGCGATATGGCAGCGCTGACTTTGGTTCTCACGGATGCCCATGGGAATGTGGCCTGCGATGCGAGGGGTGAGGAACATGTCCCGGATATGCGAGGGGGTAACATGTAACGGGATAGGTCCCGCGTTTGCACGGATGATGGTCCGGAGACTTGTGGCTGGATGGGCGTCGCTCGGATGCGAGATGTCGCTGTAAGGCGAAGTAATACGCAGTGATACCTAGTACATCTCCGGCCAAAGCATCAATGCAATCACATCCCCCCCCCGTGGCGGCTTCTCCGAGGTGTACACATCATTATTATTCTGTAGCTGCATGCATCTGCCCCACTGCAGGGCGCAATGACAGATCTCATGCGTTGGCATGATGGATGACAGATACACTAAGTGTTTCACCTCTTCAGTCCCCCCCCCCTCGCCTATTGTATATGGCTGTCATTCGAGTACACTGGAATGCAGTTAGCTTATTTGGGGCTGTGCTGGGTTGTCAGCTGCAGTCTACAATCCAGAGGAGATCCAGCTACTCTGCGAGGACCGGAGTATCCAGCAGGCCGGTGCACCCCAGGATACATCAATCACGCGGATTCCTGAGTGAAAGCTGTGGCTCTTATTTACAGAAGAGGCATCCGAGGTTGCAGATGACCTTGATGTGCTACTGGAAACTACTGAAGGTTGCACAATTCTTCGATCGTGACCTCAACAGGACAGAGCACCCCGGTTCATATGTGTGTGTCACCATATATAGCGCACCCTTCATAGTCAGCAGGCGACATAAAGCAAACAGCCACATCAGCCTAATCCCTTTGTGCCTCCATACTGATGGTGCACTATATGGTTAATCACAAGTGGTCAGCCTCACAAATGAATGCAGCTATCTGGCAAATCAAAGCGCAACCTCAAATGTATCTGCTTGGGTGGTTGAGGACTGGACCTTTTGAATCACTACTCTCCACATGCAAATGGGCCATAAGCAAATACATTGTGTGCAAATATGATATATTATGTATCTCTCTGTTCAGTGTGATATGAAGGGTGGATGCAGGTTCCATAGGTTGGAGTGGTTGACAATATGTTAACACAACTGTCAGTGCTGCTATGCTAAGCTAAGCGTCTCCCAAGAAATCCACTGAGCAGGTGGGAAAACGGTCAGTGTAGGCAGTTATATCTCTGTGTCTATGTTGGAGAAATTTGACATAGATTTGCTTGGCTGCCATTTTGGCAGCATCTGTTAAAGCACAGGCCTGTCTCCAAGGCTATTATTATGTTTGTGGATGAGATGAATATCACTAAATCATCTGTCATCAGTGCATCTGTTTGTGTCTAAGTGATCCCACAGTTCCTTGGTTGCATTTGTCTGCCGAGTGGAAAGAAAGAAAGGGAAAAATCTTGCATTACGCTGTCCAACTCCTGCAGTTGTTGGTTGTGGGTGTCTGACAAGTTGCTTAACTGCTTAACAGTGGAGCAAAATGCAGCCTCAGTAGCGTTTCGTGCTTTACCTGTCCAGACCAGACCTGCGCCAGCTACGGTGGATGTTTTTGGTTTACTCTTCGTACAGGCTTGGGTAGCCTCTCCAGAGAGCCACAGGATGTTTGTCAGACATC
This sequence comes from Gadopsis marmoratus, assembly GCA_036023855.1. NCBI lineage: Eukaryota > Metazoa > Chordata > Actinopteri > Centrarchiformes > Percichthyidae > Gadopsis > Gadopsis marmoratus. The sequence continues at coordinate 1,908 of JAVQJF010070395.1, forward strand.
ACACCATGAATGCAACGTGTGTCAAAGAGCATCTTGGGTCACGTTAAGTAATGACACCCACACAGCAGTGATGTTGTTGAAGCACCTGAAGCTGTATAATGTGCAACAGCAGCAATCAAGCATTCTGCTGACAGTAGGTCTCTCTGTCCTCCTTTAATTAGGTCACTGAGTCATTTGACTTGTTATGATGCACAAGAAGAAACTACGCTGCTTGTTGGGGAAAACAGGGGGCAAATTATTATGGTTGTGCTAATTTGGATTGTTCTGCTCGGTTAATGTAACTCAATATTTGGTTTTGATTTGAGATGGCTCCAAAAACAGAGTCTAACCCTGGAACGGATCACCCTGTGATTCAAAGAGGAAATCACATGTTAAACATCTTGTGTGCACATTGAAACCCAGAGATAATGAAAATAAACCCTGGCTGACAACATGATCCACTGAAGACAGACAATAACAGACACATGTACGCAGTTGGATATTAAGACAAGCAGGCATATAATCAGTTTTGTAATAAGTGTAACTGCTTGTTACTGAAGTCTCTATTTCCATCGTCTAGGATTATTAGGGAGTCTAACTTCAACACTTGTGCAATTAATTCCATTTAGTGGGCGCATAGAACCAAAGGGCTGATTCCCCCTGAACCTTTTTAAACAGAATTTACAGGTCCTGGGATCCAGTCCTCTATTTAGTTAATTTATGCATAGCAAGGTAAAGGTTTATGTCAGAGAGCCTTGTAGATAAACAGAAGGCAGTGTTTATTGTGCTCACAGAGACAACCAACCTTCCCGCATACATAATTTGTCACTCTTGTGGCTTAAGCTGCGAGGAAAACCAAAGCAAATCTTAATGCCGCAATAATAATATTAAGTTCCAATGAAAGCAGAGCTGTTGAATTTCCTAATGCGATGATGATTCACATTCCTAGTCTCAAGCCCACTTTGTGTGCTGAGTTTAACCTAATTCAGAAGCCCTTTCCTTCGCTAGACATCTCTTTCCCATACTGAAATAATGAAGCCAGATCCTTGCCCGGCTTTCCTCGTCCACCTTAAGCACTCGGTCATGTGTTAACACATCCTTCCTCCTACCCTTTCCTTCCCTCAAAGAATAACCCCGGCTCTCTGCGTTTTTCCACCACTGACTGGAGCTATCAGTTCAGTTCATCCCTCTCTTAATGTATGAGAACTCGCCTCCGATATCATTCAACCCTATTAGAGGTTGAGACCATGCGAGAGGACTACGCAGTTACTTTGCTACCTGATTAGCTGCGTGCTCAGGAAAGGGGAAAAACCAGTAGCAGACGACTGGCTGTCAGATGTCAGGGCATTCACTGACTCATTGCTCCTATGGCCTCGACTAGAATAGCCCTCCAGAGATAGATGTCTTACTCTGCCTAAATATGGAATTGGAAGGCTTTCTGCTCGAACCACGGCATCCTATTATCTGTCTGCATTTTGGGGCCGATTGGAGGAAATGTAGACTGTTGGCCTGACTGCTCATGCTGCCGTCTGTTAACTGGGCCGTTTGTGTGTGTAACCCTGAAAGTGATACATGTTGTAATCCTGCTCAGTGGTTATTGCATTGCTTAGCAGTGCACTGTAATCATACTATTAAAACAACATAAGCAGTGCTGTGATGCTAAGTCAGCAGTGGCTTTGAATCACTGGTTCTAAAGTGCAGGTCAAAAAAGAAAGATGGTGCAGAGATGGTTCGCTGTGCCCCACTGGCATGGGATCAAATCTAGTAATTGGAGCCAAAACACACAGTTGATTAATCGATGAGTGGCTCACTGAAATGAAGTAATTCTTGAAGTTATTCTTCAAGCTAAAATGGATAACCCCACCTAGTCCCAGCTTATAAATTCTGAAAGTCTGATGCTATTTTTGGGCTTATTTGATACTAAATTGAATATATTATGGTTTCGGAGAGTTGGTCAGTAGCTTTAGGGCTTTAGGGCACCATGATAGTTATTCTTCACCACTGCGTGATAATAATAACTATTCTAATATATTTTACTTATGGAACACTCCTGAAAAAAAACCAGCTACAGGTAGCAAAAGCAAAGCTGTTGAACAAGGTGAAAAGTCCTCGAACCTCCTCAAAAGGTTTAATTGCATCTTGTTTTTAATCAGTTTTGCAACTGCCAAATTAAACAAGGCTAAGGACCTTTGGCTGTGATCAATCTCACATGGGATAAAACTGATTGAGAAATCAATCAGTGTAAATTCATTCTGAAATGACCCCAGGGCTATTTATTAGGATATTAAAATTGTGGCAATGCGATGATGCATTTGGCTCTTCCCTACTTTGTATTTCTGGCTACCTTCCTACCATAAAACTCCTATAGAGAACACATACAATATTATGAATTTTCCACTGTAACACTAAACACACGCTGATGGCTAGTACTTCGCCATCTCGTTGCCTTTCAATTTGGAGTGATCAATCCGAGATGCTTAGGCGCGTAAAATCAATGTCACATCTCGCAATAATGTTTTCTTTTAAAGACAGACTCTTATTGGTTTTGCTTTGATCAGTTGACCACTCTTGCAGTGCAACATTTATTTCATGTCCAGCTTTATGTCATTGACTTTTATTTATTGTGGCTTTATTGGTTGCAAAACACCCTGTAATGCGGTTTTGAAGAGGGCTATATAACATGAAGATGAAGGTTATCATTGTGCCATTTTGAAGTGGAGTGAGGAGGCTGCATGAAAAGGCACATCTCTGCCAATTTTTAATACAATTATTCTAGGTAATAATCCGAGGAAGATGGCTGTATTCAACGCTATTGATTTTTTTTTTTAACAGTTCATCTTAACCTGTCTATCCAGCTTTAACTTAAACCATGCTGTGCACAGTTCACAATAACCTTGTAAATGTTGCAACTCACAGCCTGATCTGCGAAATAGAATAAAAAGTCTTAATGTTTGTGTTTATGTCTGAAGGCTTACTCGGTTTAATTCTGCAAATGGCCTTTACTATCAACGCTCGACTCGTGCCTGAACTGCCGATTCATGTTTAAGCAGCTGCATTCTGCGTTAGCTAGTGCATCCACAGCCCATTGTTCGTTTAAAACCACTCACTCACTCAGTAGTTGTTAGGGGAAAAAAAACATTTGTTCTTCCAGTCAACACAATGTCCTGTCCACACTTCTCCTCTGTGCCCTTCACCTCCCTGCATCCCACTCAAGGCTGTCACCACTCAATAAAAACACACACACACACACACACACACACACACACACACGTGCTCACACAGATACTCTAAACATCAGTGCAGTACACATCAGTTACCACCACTCTGTCTCACACACACACACACACACACACATACATACATACGTTCGCACTCGTATGCTAACGCACACATGTATATGCTCACACACCCACATAGACATTGCCTACAGCTGTATATTTAGTGACACACACAGTGCTATTAGGGAACTGAATGGAGAATCAGTGAACAAGGCCAGAGTGATTGTAAGAAGCTCACTCAAAGGTCTGCCGATTATTTTGGTCTCTGCAGGAAATCATTTACAATAGCACTCACCCCCTTCTCTTCTCTTCCCAGTTCAGCCCATTTAAACAGTGTGTTGCCGAGTGTGTGTGTGTGTGTGTGTGTGTGTGTGTGTGTGTTTGTGTGTGTGATATGCAAGTCTTAAGTCAGTCACCACAGTACTGATGGGCAAAATCTTTGCTGTGTTGTTTGTGCGGTCGAGGGCCTCGCTTGTTTAGAGAATGGGGTGCTTAGAAATGAGTCGCACACAATGTGATGCAACACAGCGAAGCAGATTTGAATTATGGGGCAATGAACAATGAGGTCATCACAGGGCTGGGGGCATAAATCTCCCGGTACCTCGGTATAACACAGCATTTCTTATCAATGGAGGAAACTACAGCAGGGCTTGAAAATGCAGTATTGTTTAAGCGACTGAGGAGCAGAGACAATGGAAGGGGAATTCTGGTTTGATTGCAGTGGCATTGTTTTGTTTGTTTTAGTACTGGTTACTTCAACCAACAACAGCTACATTTTTTCACTTTGAAATGTGCCAGAGTCATTGCAGATTGTTAAATTGTTGCAACGTTTCCGTCTCCCTCAAGCCTTTCAAGTGTTTGCATGCCTCTTATATCCACCACACTGCATCCAATGATTTTTCCCATATCTTTTCCTTCTTCAGCAGATTGTCCACAATCAGCGTCTGCTGTAATACCATCATCCCCAGGCCCCTCTTAAATTTCCTGCTTACTGGGCTTTTACTTTAACTGCATTACATACATCTTCCACTCCCTGTTCATCTGGTTCCTTTCAGTATAAACCAGGCTGAAAGATCTAACTCGGAGCGCTTTGATGCGACTGGTCGTTTGATGGTAAATTAAAAATAATAATAATAATAATATTGTCATTTATTGTGCCTGTTCAGTGGCACAGCTGTGATCTTGATTGATATCGAATGGCGTTTTCATTCCAAGTCTTTGAGAGTGAGAATATGTGCCAGGGAGTATTGATCTGGAGCTTAGTTGATGGTGCAGCGTGATAGGCTGAGGGAGGGCAGAGACGACTAGATGGTCATGCTTGATGGAACATATTAACAGACGCAGTAGTGATCAATGGCTTGATAATGTATGTTTACATCATTTGCGCTGTTCTGTGTTTGTCCCTCGTGCTATTGAGCCGACAAGTCTCCAGTGTAAATAGAACACCTAACTCTGCCTGAGGTTAAATCCCCTTTGACTGGCTGGTGAATAATTCTGCGTGAATGGTGCTCAGATCTGCTAGGTTACTTGTAGCACGTTCACAACGTCTGACTGTGCGGTTCAGTTTCTGCCATAGACATTACAACTCATTTGAGATAAAAGCAGTATGCCTCTTTGGCATGTATCAGCACCCGTCAATTTGTCCCCGACGTATCTTTCACATTTTGCAATAAAACCATTTTACCACCTAGGGAGCCCGATAGTGTCACACCAAGACAGATGAGTACCACTCTGGCCTGTGGGCCTGCAGCAATAACTTACATGGACCACGTGTCCGTTTTCTAACCATGTAAGGAATTGTGTGCCTGTTCTCCTGCAATGTGCTTACGTGCGTCTTGAACCCCCCTGATTGGCTCTCGCTCAGACGGTATGTGTGTGATAAATGAGACGGTATCCATCACATGTATCAAGAGGAGAATGAGAGGGAATTGGACGAGGACTGTTTATTGTAGAGTAAAGGTGTGGCGATGCAAGCGTTTGATAATTGATATTTTAAAACCAATCTTTTTCCTGGATAGAATGATATATGTTGGCGTGTGTCTGGGTGTGTATGTGCCCATGTATTGAAACGTCTCATTGTCCAGGGTTGAGTACAGTTGATTACAGTTCAAGGGTTTTTGTTTCATCATGACACCTCCCATACCCCCCCCCCCCTCAAAGATTCATGTGAGGCATATAGACAAGCGCCTTTAATTTTACGCCTGGGTAGCCCATATACACTATTGCTCCATATTCCTCATGCTTATATTGAATCTGTTGAAGCCTAGGGGGAGAACTGTGCTTTTAACATGTACATATAAAAAGGACTCTGCCCTGTAACGGAAGCGTCATTTGGAGGCGCCATAAATCTCCACCAGCAGGCATCAACACAATTTCTGGTGTGCTATTGCGCAATCTGTTGTTTGAAGGATAATTATAAAGGACTAAAATGCTAAAAACCACCATGAAAGCATATTGTAGAGTCATCCTAATTACATACAGCAGTCTCATGAGTAATGGGGTGACATGGGACATCAATACAACCACGGCCTCTCATAATAGAAAAGACTATTGTTTTACTGTGAGAAAATGGTCAGCATCTATCATGTGGAATATATATATTTTTTCTTTTCTTCAGAAGACATTGAGCCCAGAACCTTAAAATAAAAACCTCCTCCTTCTCCTCATCACGTCCATCCATTGTTCAGTCAGGCAAAGCCACACGCCGTCCAAATCCCTCTCGGTCAGCGCCCCTCCCTAGCTCTTACTGTACTGAAAGCTATAAGCGTTTCACCATTTTCCCATCTAAACGTCTCTGTCCGTCGTCCTCGTCTTTGTTCCTGTGCTGGGTGCTCTCAGAGGAGCCCTCTCACCTTCATCCGATTACAATCTTGCCTCTGTCTTCTCTTATGAACTCGAATGCTGCTAAATCTTAAACCCTGCTCTCAGCTACTGTGGTTACTAAATACGAACAATAGTAGGGAAGACCTGAAATTATGCAATTGCTCCATGCAGATGTGGCTGATTAATTGGAAATTGAGATTTTGATATCAATATAAACATTATTCAAATGTTGACATATGTTGACATGTGTCCATAAGTATTCATTCAGTTGCAGCTTCCCAGACTGTTCCCTGGAAAACTGTTGACCTGTGCCTTCTGACAGCAGAAAAGAGAACTAAATTAGGATTTAATGAAGAATTCTTCTTCAGGGATGGAGCAAAGCGATTGTGCACCACTGATGTATGCGTGTATTTTTGCAATGGCTGCATCTTTAATCTTGCCTTTCCCCCTTTTCCACTTGTTCAGGTAAATAAGTCCTAATGAAAAATCTCTTTCCCCACCTGGTTGCGCTCCTAATACAAACTTGTTACTTCACCAGCTTGCCTGTGCATCCATTCCTGTTTCTTTTCCACTTCTCTTCCTCCATCCCTCATTCATTGATCCCTCCATTGTTGACCAGCACCATGTGAATAATGTATTCCGTGCGCTGAGAAAAGCAAGCAAGACATGAACAAAGGTGCTGTTTAGGTGGGAGAGCTTAGCGCCTAACTTATTTCTCGCCAATTCTGTTACTGCATGCAAACACATATCACTTTGGGGGTATACACTCATTCACATGCAAACACATGCATGTACACAAACACAGTACTGTGAATCCATCTTCTGTTGCAGTCTCTGCCTACCCAAGAGATATTGTTTATGGCCTCCTGTACTGGCTAATAGACCCAATTACTGCACAGCCCTGCCTGAGCTCTCTACAGAGGTCCTCTGACACTCTGTATGCATGTGTGTCCATGTGCGTGCGTGTGAGTGTGTGTGTGTGTGCATGTGCGTGCGTGCGAGTGTGTGTGTGTGTGTGTGTGTGTGTGTGTGTGTGTGTGTGTGTGTGTGTATATTACAGTATGTTGATGCACTTGTTTTTTGGTGCCTGTGAAAATCTTGCATGGCACGCAGACAAAGACTCTTGAACATAAAATTCAAGGCCAAACAGATAAATGCCATTTCCTCTGCAGCCCTCTCAGTGAACAGCAAAACATATGTACATAAACACACACACACACACAGTCACAAAACAACAGTTTGTATGCTTGCCAAGAGGTACACACACAAACCCACATACAGCGGCAGTCACAATCAATCAGGGCTGGACTGGGACAAGAAAAAAAAATGGTCCTGGCATTTTGGCCCAAACTGACCCACCACAATCACTCACACACCACCTATCATTGTGCTCCGCTGATAATGTATATCAACCAACCGTGCTACTCCCTAAAAACACTAGAGCCGTATAATGAGTATGACATCATGTAAAGATTAAAGTTTTTTTTTTTAAATCAAAATAATATATCAGTAAGAAATTATAATGATCAATCTTTTTGTACATTAATATTATTAGAGCTAAATTTGTATCGTTAATCTCCCTTTTATATACATGCAGTCATTTGCCTGGTGCTTTTATTGTCAGTTGTACAAAACTGTAATACTGGTTTAGCAGATTATGTAACTGCACAACCCTGCTGACACACTGATATATACAGCTCTGGAAATAATTAAGAGATCACTGCAAAACGATCAGTTCTCTGGTTTTATTATTAATAGGTATGTGTTTGAGTAAAATTAACTTTGGAAAATTTGGAGCGGTCTCCTGGCTGGCTGGATATATTTTTTTTATGTGACTTAAAATGTAAATTACCAGAGTGTGCATATTTCACTATAAATGTAATTTAAAAAAAAAACAGAATTGTGAAGGCTGCCAAATATTTACTCAATCATTTAACTATTATTTTACATTTGCTGTAATTACAACACATTTTTAATTCATTAGAAATTTAAATAAAACAAAATTACATCATCATGTCTGCCATTTTACACGCAGTAAGAAAACAATACATTGCATAGGGTACCTTAAATATTATAGAAATATTACTGTTACAGTGCTTACATAAGATAAAGTATTTTAGTATGAAACCCCGCATTTAAGTATCCTGTATCATAAATACATGTCTGGCATTCGTAACAAACAAAACCGCTTGAAAATCGTTTTAAAACCCAGCAGGTAATGATGATTTGAATGGTGGAAAGACCTCCTGCCTCCAAACACTTACAGGCATTAGGAGGCGGGTACCAACATGGCGGCCGCGTTGACGCATCACGCCAATAAACAGCGGCGGCCAATGACAGAGACGCATACTCTGAAAACCACGCCCACCGGAGCGGAAAACAATCGGCGCCACAAACAATATGTAGATGAGGACTGAAACGCTAACAAAATGCCTGCAGCCAGCTACAAACATTACATTTGTCAAAGGAATGTTTTAGCCATCTGTGTCTACCAGAGAGGACAAACTCAACATTGTTATCGCTGTAAGTTACTGTAGTTAGCTGAGACAGTCAGACATAATACTGCACAGCTTTCTTATTCAGCCACATTCCACTACGCAAGTGATTTACTGTGAAAATGTTTTGACTTGGCATACAGCAGTGTAGTTAGCCAAACGCTGACATCTGGATGTTTGACTGACCTGTGGCTAAATGCTAGCTGCACACGTCAGGATCCCAGTGTCCCCCCTTGCTGATGCCTCATATCTGTATCCACTCTTGTCTTCTTAAAAGCTCAGTTTTTCGGTTCGGCAGCTTATAAAAACTTAGTTCTGGGTTATTTGCCCTGTTGGTAGTGCCTCGTAGCTTTTAGACATGCTTCTGTTGTTTGCTAGCTAACCAAAACGACCAGGAGGCTGCGTCACGCGATGCAAATCCAATGGAGAGCATGGATTGTTTTGCCCCTCAGGTGTGGGCGGGGCTTAAATGCGCTCTGAGCCCAAAAAGAAGGGTTTTAAATGTGTGATTGGGCCAGCCCAGTGTCAATTAAGATAAAAAACAAATCAATGGGCCGATCTAACTGTTTTATAGGTGCCAGAAAGTCAGTCCAGCTCTGGCCACAATACACACATTTGCATTGACATTGACCCTGGTGAGATGAGGCTGCAAGGGTTTACCCTCAAGAGAAGTAGGTTGGGGAAGGAGGGCATTGGTGATGGGAGAACTGGGGAGTGAGAGAAAACAGGCGGGCAGAGAGGCTGCATCCAATACGGAAAATAGAAAAGAGAGCCAGAGAGCCAGAGAGATATTGTGAAAAAAGTACATAGGGATGGAAAACAAGGGAAGATGCAGATGGAGGTAGGGAAAGATGACAAGGCACAGATAGAAACACATATGAGAGGCATTCTAATTGCATAACTGCCACTCTGCATTCTAGAAACAGAGCTAACAATTTCCCTTTCTGAAAAGTGTCACCCATATAAACCAGTTATCATGGCATGAGAGAGCTTTTTAGCTGTAAACTGCCAGCGAGCACAGAGATAGGCCATTATAGACTTTGATACCCTGACACTTAAGAGGTCATTACGAGGCAGAGCACACACACACACACAATCACTAAACAAGCAATCACAAGCGAAAGTGGCTTGTGAACTGTCTGGTTCATGTGTTTGAGTGGGTTATGGCTATTCACACAATCTGGAGGTGGCCATTATTCACATTGCACCCCACATTCACTACATATCATGGCTATCTGTCTCTATTGTGAAATATGACAGGGACTTCAGTTCACTGAGCTTGAATAAATAACTCCCCCTCCCTCTTTCTCTCTCTTTCTCTCTCTCTCTCTCTCTCTCTCTCTCCAGGACTAGGACGTCCAGCTGCCATTGAGATGTGATTCTCTGGGGTTTTATTTCACTTTGACGAAGCAAAGTACACTATAACAGGTAAGAATATGTACGCCCGTGTGTCTGTACATATTTAACCAGGGATGTTAACTCCCTTGCATTCTTATTTACAGCAGGCTTATTTAGGCCTGGGGGACAGTCACACAAATATATACACACACCTGGTGTGTTGTTTTGCAGACTCTACAGTATGCATTATTCTTTTTTAGAACCCATATATGACCCACTGTTCTCCCCGGAGATCTCTGGGATCCATCTGTGCCAGGAAGGGCCTCTAATTGGCTCGACAAATGTGTCCTCTCAAACTGCTAATCCAATCAGATATGACCCACCGAGCTTCAAAAAGAATGCAGAACAGCATGCAATGTGCAGCAAATGCAACAGCAGAAGAGAATAGAATAGAATGGTTGGTGTAAAGACAGTGTGTGTTGTTAGCCCCAGAGAGAATAAAACAGAGCCAAAAAAAAAAAAGAAACAAACATCACATTTATTCCAGTCAGCCTGCTGTTCTGTTGAAGGTATCAACAGGAATTAAACCACAAACCCAGACCTTCATCTGCCCATGAAGCCACTCACTACAACTTATTTACAGTGTATTTACAAGCTGAGCTGGGCCTGTAAAATGTTGAATTTACGAGCTCCTTTTTAATTAGAAATACTGTCTCCTAGAGTTGGGCTGATGAATTGCACATTAAATGTATTGACGACAGAGGAGGGTGCAGTTCCTGGGTATTGACAGCTTGTCAGAGTATCCCGGTTGATCAGTTTTGATCAGTTTTTCACTAAGAGGAGAAATATGTTGCATCTTTGCTATTTAAAAACCCTGAGGCCATGTTTTCTTATGGGATCCTGTTTTTAATTGATTGAAATGCCTGAGAGTAATGTGAATGATGGTGCTCTCTCTCTCTCTTTCTCTCCTGGGAAGTTTGGCAGTTCGCTATATAGTTAGTTAAGTTGTATCTATTTAATGGCCAAGGTCATTTCACTCAAGTGTCCCACCACTTGAATAAAATATTTAAAGAAATACACAAGGACGTGTGTGGGACAAGCAATTTCAAAATATCAATTGAGAGTATTAAAAGCCTGGCTAGTCTGGAGATTTAATTTATTACGTTTACAACATATGTTGTGTCAATGTGGTTAATAAGTGTTTTTTTGTTTGGTTTAAGTTTGGGGTTTTATTTAAGCTTGAAGCTAAAACATTGCTTTGTCCTTATTATATCTATATTTTCTATTGAATGATGTAAGTGTGGTGTGCATGTGTAGTGAATGTGTGTGTCCATTCTAATACACTTCCCGTCCAGTGTGTGTGTCACCCTGCATGCTTTCCTTCCTTGACTCTCATATAACTATGAATGCTTGCTTTGAAATCTAATTCTGTGATACCAAAGCAGCATTTTGGCTTTATTTTGCTGAAACAATGAGTAAAGAGAAAGAACAACAGGAAAAGGGGATATATCATTCTTCATATGGGGGATGTGCTTTTTTCTTTGTGTGAAACAGGTGTTTCCCGCTCCGCATGCACAAACACACAACCTTCATTTGCCACATCACTAATGAGAGCCAAGATTGAAACACAATCCGTATCAGTTTCATTGGTTAAACAATGATTACATGTAAAGTGAGTCACACGGCAGTACAGTAAACATATGCATGGAGCGATAAGGAGATAAATTCTCATCTGCACATGGTACATTTCATACACAATGTAACAAATAGGCACCTAAGAAAAATACCTTATCTACTTGTAAATCTAACATTCTCTAAAAGTGGTGATGTGAAGTGGTGAAGGCAAGAAATATTTTAGACATAAAATAATAAAAATTCCAGCTGTGGCAGCGCTTACACAAGTTGCACCTGATGTCACACATGCACAGACCCTCCTTTGCCCCCCTGTCGCCACCGCCCCCCTGTGAACACAGGCTTATTGTCTTATAATGTGACCTTTGCCTTCAGTGGAGAGGCCTTTGTCCTAAGACAATAGAGTCCATATTGTAAACCATGCCATTCAATGCCACCCACACAGCTGCCAGGGATGGATGCAGATTGTCCAGGGTCCAAGTTGAAGGCTTTGAGGCAGGCACGTGTGTGTGTGTGTGTGCATTTGTCTGTGCCTGTGTATTTTTGTCTGTGCTGTTTGTGTCTGTAAGATGCAAGCCTGTTTTCCAGAATCAGCAGATGGGTCTGTGCAATTAGACTCAGCTTTCTTCCCTTGTGTGCACACTTGCACGTGTGCGCACATACAGACACACACACACACACACACACACACACACACACACAAATCCACACCGCCACACGTATACACACACAAACACACCCAGGGATGGGCATGAAGCAGATGTCCCTGAAACACTAGACCTGACAGATACTGTAATGGAGGTGCAAAGTGAGGAATGAAAATAGAGTTGCCAGGGCAACCACTAAACATCGCTCAAAAAGTTGATCTACCTAACGTCTGTCTGTCTGTCTGTCCCACCTGACTGTCTCCACGTTTAGCCGCACTGGCCATGTATTGACCTGGACTAACAGATAGGCTCAGAGGAAATGAGCTTGTGACTGAAAGGTCACAGTTTAAAATCTGAGAAGTACAGTAGCTGTGAAAATCCTGGCTGTTTAAATCCCTCAACAACTACCATCAGGGCTGCGACCTCTGGGCACTTAACCTTTAACTGTTCCAGTGGAGCAGCTCAGTGCCCAATAGTGCGAGACTGTGTGTCTGTGCTGTGCCGCTCCCAGGTGTGACCGTGTTACAGCGTGAACGTGGCCCGGCCTTCCTTCCTCTCAGCTACACCCCATTCATGCAAACATGAATGTGTTGTTTCTTAGTCAATGAGCCACGCCAAATGAGGCTCGTGAACTGATAGCTTTATAAATGTGTGGCATTTTTGGATATTATTCCAGCTTTGAGTGTGAACAATTTCATTCTTAATTTAGTGTGCTACATCAGTGACAGTCAGGATAAATTCTGTTGATCTTAGATTTGCTGTTAATAGTCGATACATAACATTTTACAATGTCTGCTGCCTGGTGGCTGAGTATCCTGTTGACTTTGCTAAAGATACCAGTCTGTCCCTTATGTGCTCTTTTTTTCCTTCCTAGGGTCGAGATAGGACAACAGGGGAGCACACACACACACACACACACACACATACACACACACACACTGACGTAAATGCATAAACAAAACTCTCACACATACATCTCTTACAAACACAAATACATTGCCACCTGAGTGCAGTGGTACAATTCCCCAACACACCCTCCACAACACACACACACACACACACTTGACGACAGGGAATAGCCCACAGAGATGCTCTTTGTCAACAGCTTGGAAGAAAGCAGCTATTTAGGGCCACTGTATTCCTGGAAGGATACGCCATCTTATTTGTGTAAAGAGCCTGTGTGAAACAAAACAAGTTATGTCAGCTACTATCACTCTCTCCTCCCTACTGTGTTCTCCTATTTGTGTTATTCTGCTTATGAACCGGTGCTAATTGTGTAAAGCCGAGTACAGTATATTGTGAATGCAGATTTCCAACGGGCTTGTGTGGCAATGAGCAGATGCACTCACAGATGTTTTCCCTCCATGTGTCTGTTTACCAGTTCAATTATCCCTATCGCATACTGTAGAGATTTGTTGTACTGTTTAGGCACTTCAGCATAGATTCCAACAAAAACACTAGTTAATGAAGTATCACAAGCCTGTGTTACCTCCATTCTTACTGGCACTAGAATGTCTGATGCTTTCTGTTTTATACATTTGGGAGTATGAAGAAGTTAAACAACACTACAAATGTCAAAATGTCAATGCTCTTTATTTCACTGTGTTGCATTATGCAACATGTAGATTAAGACGAGTTTTCCGACGGTCAAAGATTACAGTCTAATTGCGCTGGTACTGTGAAAGCATATGTGTTGCTGTGCCAACTCTTATGAGTGGCTGTTGGGTTCCGATGTTCACTTCTCAGTAAAGAAATATACAAATAAATGCGTCTACCCTATCCATTATCAGAGAGAATTAAATCACTTGAATGTGCTCTCTATATGCATTTTCAGCTATTGTATTGGAAGGTGCAGACCTCACTGGCATCCATATGTGACCCTCACATTCAAGTCGGGACTTGAATCTATCTAGAATTAGAATTTTGAAAGGGAATCAAATGTCCTCTAGACCTCAAGCTACAACCTGAATATGAGATCTGAACAGCATACGATACATTTTTGATAAAATATTTCTCACTGAAATAACCCCTTCTCACAAGGGGTGTGCATGGTCTTGCACACCCTAGTTTCCTTTTGCTCGGACTTTATAAATAACCTTTATGAAAATAAACTAGTTCCTCACACTTTCTGTATTTATTGTAATCTAAAAAATTGTATATATCTTTTTTAACACACAACTTTGCTCAACATGCCAAAGGCAACATAAAGTAGATATATGTATACCACAGTAGCGAAGCCCTTTTAGGTATTATTGCTATAGCACTATAAATTAAAGCAACAAAAATATGTACTGTAAATGAAGTATAGCATATTACATGTATCAGTTACAGGAAACGATTAACATTCAAAAATCTATTACAGAAGGGAGATACAAATAACAATTGTGGTGCACCCACCGTTCCTTTGAATTATTGTCAATGTGTCTGCCTGCTCCGGTTTGTTGATTGGAATACATCGCCACACCAGGGATATGAAACTGCAATAAGATCCAGACCTCTACGCTGCGTGATTTGAATATGAAATGATTAGATTATTGATTTTGGTTATTTGGGTCTCGCACGCTCGGAGATGATATTGTGGCAGCGCAATCACCATAGCTGACATTTAGCACTGTGTTTACCTTTGCTGTCTCCATTGATTGCTTCAAAATCACCACCCATACATCCTGCCTGCGTTCATTGTATCACCAGTTTTATGCTATTTCAGAAAAGTGATGGATGCAGCTTATCAAAAATGCAACAGTGGTGGTGCACAAAATAACCACATTGCCTTGCAATCACAGAACAGTGGTTCTTACAGGCTTGCATTTCAAACACCATTGAATAGCATTATAAAACTGGATGAAATGCATGGGGGACGGGGTGAATTACTCTAAAAATAGGGCTTTAACATATATTTGATAACACAGGAATGAATTACATATCTTTTGTTATTAGACTGATGAGGGTTTGAGCTTAAACCCAATGATCTGCCAAACCTTTTTAACCCTGCAAGCTGAAAACGCATGCCTCATCCCAGCAGGGAGCAGTAATAAGTCTTGATTTTTATGCATTAATGCCAGGTAGATTTCTTGCACTGAAAAACCATCGCTGCACCCCTCTAATCCCAGTAAACTTTGAAGAAGAATCTCTTCTTCAGTGTCAATTTTTCGATTTTGTTTCCGGAGGGAAGTGAAAATGTAATATCTAACAAAAGTGTTTGCTGACAAATACTCCCATATCAATGTGGACATCTGTCATGAGACATTTTACACACATCATTGCTCTGAGCAGCACAGGCAGCAAAGTGACTCAAAGAGATTGCAGCGTTAGTGTTACTCCACTATATCTATGAAGGAAATATTTCTTTTTGTGTCCTCTAGCGCATTTTCTTATGCAGGAGTCAAGGTGACAGTCTGCAAATGAATGTACTCTCCACTTAGGTAGATCTCTCTGTATTTCCGTTGCCATTTTCTCAGCAGTCAGATTATCCAGCGTTAAGTGCCTCCTCTTATATTTACGTATATACCAGTGTTGGTGCTTATGCATTATTAAATTATGAACAGGGCCCAGTAAGCGCCCCCAGAAAGGCCTTTTTGAATAAATATTTCAAGACTCTGATATACACAGTTCATATCTGCTCTGTAATTCAAGAGGCAAAGGTTTTTTTCCTGATGTGTTATGCAGAAACCTGATTTCTTTTTTTACTGAATCAGTGGAATCAAATGTACATTCGGACAGAGCATTGGAACTTTAATTTGCTGATTATGAACAAATCTTTTAAAGTTTGCATGTGTGTGTTTGGAAAGGGAAAAACAACATCCCGCCTCAGTAGGAATCTCATTATCTAGGTCCTGAGAATCTTCAGAAGCCTTTTAGGCGAGGTTATTTTGAAATGGAGAACAATGGGTGTAGAGGAGCTGAAGACAGCAAGCATTTTTAATCTTCTTTGCAGAGCAACAGAGGGAGCTGGATTGACAGGGCGGATGATAGTGGGGACAGATGAGGCAGCATGAGAAAGAAGACAAAACGAAAAAGGAAGGCATAAATAGGGAAGGACAGTTAAAAGCAGATAAGTAAATAAGACTGGCTGGATGGATAACAATAGGGGATGCAAATAAACTAAGGAAGAGAGCAAAGCTGATGAATTGAAGAAAAAGCTCAAAAACAAGAGTAGGCTACATGTTTCATGAGGGTTTTAAATCTAGGCCACGAGTGTCGTATCCTCCCTGTTTGTCTGCCTCCCCTTTGATGCAGCATCATTCACTGCTGAGGTGGCTGTTCTCTGTACTGTACAGGACATCTCTCTCTCTCTCTCTCTCTCTCTCCCTCCTCGCTCACAAACACAATCGCACTCACGCAAACTTTGCCTCTCTCGGCCGCTGGCTTTAAGGCACGGCTTTGACGGATCCACTGTGACAGTACTGGGTTTAGAGCACAGTGACAGAGAGGAAGAGAGAGGGAGAGGGAGATGGCGATGGGGGAGAGAAAGGGTGGCATGAAGGAGAAGACAGATGAATCAAAGGGAGGAAAACAACAGCAGCGGCAGTGGAATCAGCAGCACTGCGTCTCTAGCTGACATAATTGATTGTATCAGAGGCAGTTTTGTAAACCATTAACTTCCACCTTATGGGTTACTCGGCTGCACTACCATGTAGAATTGAAACACTGCACATGTATGACTACTTTTTTTTTTTGTCATTAGCCTAGGATTATTGCATAGATGAAATTTGCTACATGTTATATGGTATTGCCTTACAAAGGCAAACAGCAGTAACTACAGTAATGTTGTGAAAAAAGAGTCAGAAGTGTGAAGGCTAATTAGCTAAAGTGTGTAACAGCTGAAAAGAAAAAAATAAGTAGTAGATACTGTACTGTGTGTTTGGACAATCTAAAGGGCATTGACGCTAGCTAGCGTATAGCAGGATTATCTACTGATGTTGCTTTTTTTGCTCCATTTTGTTTTAACATTTAGTTATTTTAGCTTCTTCTTAGCTACTTTAGTTTACCTTATTTATGTTGTATAACAATACCAATTACTAAAATGATGGAGCATCAAAATTGATTTTCACAATAACAGGGGATTGGAAAAGTCTGCAAATTAGCTTTATCTAAGGCTAGCTGTGGCTACGCACCGGCTAGCTTAAATAGCTGGAGTGCAGTCACTGCAGATTGTAATTGTACATGTTGTTTTTTGAAAATTGTACATTTCTCTGGCATATTTCTATGATCATTTTTATATGATGAAACAGATGTCAAAATGTCAAATATGTAACTAGTTCCTGTGTTTTTTGTTTTTTAGGGAAGTATTACTTCTAATGTTTTTGAGTTTTGCCATTTAATTTACTTTTCCTGTTACAGTCAACAGTTAGTCTTTTTACACCACTATCTGATGTCTTCAGATTGTGTCTTTTGAATCTTATCCAAGTATTTGAGGGTAATGATTGACA
The DNA here is from genome assembly GCA_036023855.1 of Gadopsis marmoratus. Taxonomy (NCBI): domain Eukaryota; kingdom Metazoa; phylum Chordata; class Actinopteri; order Centrarchiformes; family Percichthyidae; genus Gadopsis; species Gadopsis marmoratus. Next base: position 19,529 of record JAVQJF010070395.1, read on the forward strand.
GGGAGGAAAAAGATAAATGCCTTAGGTTATTAACTTGCTTTAAGATTCTCTTCGACTCAATCCGATCGCTTTTGGCACTCCCTCTCAATCCTGCTGCTTCCCTCCATCCTCTCTGTCTGTAACTCCTCCTTGATCCCATCTTTCCATCTCTATCATCCTCAGCCTTTTCCTTCCTGACCTCATCTATGTATCTCCTCCTTCATCTTCTTCCCTCTCATATACTTCCTCTCCGCACCCCTCCCCTCTCCTCCATTTCTCCTCCTCGCTTCTCCCTTGCACATCTCTGCCTTAGCCCATCTTGTCTCATGAGGGAGGGAGGGCCCATAGAGTTGATTAGACTGGAGCATTAGAAAGTTCAGAGCAGAACAGAGCATGGTGTCTAGCCGCCAGGCAGCGAGGAATCAAAACAGCAGTGCCTTACAGACGAGGTCGTCGGCGGTGGATTTTCAGGGTGGTTTTGGTGCATCGGATTTCTGGGAGCGTCCTCAGAACAGCCAGAGGCATCCATGCGGAAACAGCAGTGGTCAGGTCAAAGCCGGAGCCTCCCCAGATGCAATTTTCTGACGGGCATAGAATGTCTAACATGAAGGTAGAGCATGAGGTGCGCAGTCCAAAGCTTTGAACTATTTTAGTGTGGAAATTATTTTAAAGGGATCGATCTCTTTAAAATGAAAAATAGTTATTCTCATACTAAATGCAAAAGCGCTGCTCTGTAACAATCCCAGAGCATGATATGCTCAAATAGAACGAATGCTTTGATTAAAGCTATAAAAATGTGCAATGAGAAATTTAAATCCAACAAATGTGAATCCAAAAATCAGCTACTCTCAGGATTGCCAGGATTCTGAATTGAGACCACAGTGACCAACACATGTCACGCTGATATGGGGGTGACCTATACCTTTAAGGCTACACTTCATCACTCTGCAGTTCTTTGCTGTGAAGCCACACAAAGGATATACAACCAGTGCTGTATGAAATAAATTGCCAGCCAGGACACTTGTCTTCAGGGCACGATGACAATTCTACATGTTCCTTCAGAACCAGCCCCACACCCACCTACTCACACACACACGTTTGCACTCTCCATACTGTACATATTAGAAAATACCCAGTGGGAACAGTCATACTGGATCTGGCTGTACCAGCCAAATGTACAGATTAAAAATGAGAGACACAAGCTGACACGACTGTTTGTCTTGTTGAGTTACGATTGACTCATTATTAATTGTGATTTTAATGTGGTCCGAGGGGGCTGCCCCCTTCCCAAAACACCCCGGCACATGCAACAGTATGGATACATGTTGTGGCTGACATGTCAAGACATTCACATTGCTGGGAGCCTCTGGCCTCTCGCTGATAATCAGTATCAGGCTTCATCAGCACAGGGCAATTATGAGGGCGGGCCTATTCTAATTCACCATCACATACTGGTTGAGTGTGTGCATGCATATTATACGTGTCTTTGTTTGCATTGTGCATACTTGGTACGAGTGTGTGTAAATGTGCTTGTGTCTTTCGTCTCTCATTATAGGCCACAGGCCAGACTCCCACCAGGTCCTTTCCTGATTAGTCATCTCTTCAGCTCCACACTGCCAAATTAGCTACCTGAAGTTGTGTGTTTGTGTGTGTGTCTGCATGGTCACTCTAATCAAAATTCTCCCAGCCTGTCTACCTGCGCTGATGATAATTTGCTACACTACCCATATCCACTCAGACTCTGTCACCCACACAACCCCATTCCAACCCCTGCATCACACACACACACACACGCACTCACACACACACACACACACACACACAGAAATGGTCCATGGTGGTTAAACCTACCCTAGCAAGCCAACTGGAGGTAATTTACCGTAGCTTGGCGGACACATGGCATTTTACTGAACACGGTGCATGGCCCCCTGAGCTTTGTTCCGCTTCTCTCCAACAGAGCAAAGAACGAACGACTGAAGAGACTAAAGAGAGGAAAGAAAAGAGCAGGTGATTAAATACTAAAATGAAGAAAAATGGCAAGGGAAAAAATAATGCCTAAGCTGCTTAGGTTCTACCTGCAATTATAGCCTTCTGCACAAGAAATTGGTATGACTAAGTATATATATATATATATATATATATGTATATAAATAATAGAAAATTTGAAGATATGTGCATCAGAGTATTATTCTTTGGACAAACACATCAAATGCCTCCTGACTGTACTACATCAAGAAATATCTTTAAAATTATTTCATGAAATTGACTAATGATGAGCATGTTTTCTTTCAAAACTGTCACAAGTGACGAATCCCACCTTGTTGTCTCCCACTCTAATTAGGGAGAAGATGAAAATACAGTTACAGAGGGACATCAAAATACTGGAATTTGTTGTTATTGTATAGCTACTATCTTTTTATTTCTTGTGACACACACGTCCACATGGTATTCTTTTAGGCATACGCACAGGGTAGACTACAAACGCAGCATGGACACATTTGAGACTCAGCCTGGAGGCTGAGGGAGCAGGGCATCTGGTCTCCTAGTGATAAGCATGTGTGTGCGTAAATGTGTGTACGTGAGGGCGCGTGCACGTGCGTGTGTGCATGACGTGCGTTGACAAGGTAGCCCAATCCGGTCAGCACTCATTAGTGAAAGAGAGAATCCCCAAATGAGGAGTGCTGTGACAGACAAGTCTCTTGTTAGGGGACTGTACACACACACACACACACACACACATACACACACACAGGGTCAGATTGCCTCAGTGCAAAGAATCAGCCCCCACATCAATTTGTTCATGGATGCATGCAATATAGTTTTTCGAGTGTAGTGATCCCGGCAACAGCTCTTTTAATGCCGACCCTGTTTAGAAATCAAGATTCAGGGCAGGAAAATATAGAACATAGAAACCAAGTCACTTGTGCATGCAAGGCTATTGGGGAGCATATTGTCCTATTGCCACAGTATATAATTGGTTGTTGTTAAGAAATAACTATTAAGTAAGACACTCGTCTAATCTAAACCATAAATCTTTTTTTGTCACAGTTTTTGTGACTTTTAGTCAGTTCTAGTTCAATTATAGTCTGAAAGCAAAATAGTAATGTAAGTTTGTATTCCTGTATAGTATGGTATACCTCTTATATATATACAGATATAATTGAGGCCGAGATGGATGGAAACAGCAGGTAAAGCAAAGGACAGCCATTTGTTTTGGTCTGATCCTGCTTATTAGTTGACACTTTCCTCTGTTTTATGCAGATGCTGCTTATCTGCCAGGGAGGGTCTCCAGTGAGATATAACTAGCTCAGGACAACATTGAGTTCATTTCAAATCTATGGCTCGATTACTTCATCGTTTTAACAGTGAGTGGGTTCAGACGGGGGCATATGATGATTGCCGAACCTTATGTGCACGATCCGCTGATGAATACGGGGTGTAAACACATCACATATGTTCTGATAATTAGCACCATTACTGCCTGTTTATTCATAATACATGAACAAATCCACACATTAAGATAACGAGAGGAAACAGGTTAGAGAAACAGGGCGACCCTTTGGGGCGATCACCATAGATTGAACATATTTTTACGTCATTAACTGGGCATATGGGAGTATGCAGCCCTGCTGAATTATGAACATAACTTGAGCGGTTTGAGTTTAGATTAGTCCTGGACCGCTCGAGGCTGTCATGCAGCTATTGTCTGTAAAGGCACCGTGGGCATGGTGGAAATGAGAGGGTTAATTAACTGATGGGTGAGATGGTGGTGGAGCATACGGCGTGATGGAATAGCTTTTGAATTATGGAACAGTGGAATGCTTTGGCTGGTGGCGTCCAGCCATATGTCAGCGTGTGCCTCCTGCGTCTAGCTAGGGACAGCTGGTCAGATTGCTCATGTTCAACCACGTTAGGGACCAATCAATCAAAATGGGGCAGCTTGTTGAGTTGTTTAAGCGGGGGGAAGGAATAAGGCACGGGAGTCTATTGTGATTCTATCACTTTGGTGCCATTATGGATTTGTCAGGAACTGTTAGCACATATGAAATCACTCTCCATCGAATCGGTTGCACCACCTGAAGAGGGTTTAATAGAAAGCCTGAGGTCACCAAACTGGCCGTTTTGAATCTTGGGGTAAAATCCTTACTTTTACTTTTCCTCGTCTTCCCTCTGTTGGTTCTGTTTTGGTTCATTGCTATGTTGCTATTTCCACCAGCAATGTATTGAAAAATAGATTTTGATGTCAAGAATCCAGCCTGGTTAAATACAGCTCACATAAAAAGAAAAACAACTTCAGATATTGAAGATGCTCCATAATGTTTGTCACAATCACAGGAAGCGTTGATAGATATTTAAACTTGTGAAAATAAGTGGTAGTGAAACGTGCCTTCTCAAATGAAAATGTGTAGATTTGTGTCAATGAATCAGAGGTTTTAATTTGAACATGAGCCAAAAGAAAATGATCTTTCAGTTGACACAAATATATTTCCCACTATTCAGAACTAAAAATCTAAAGTCTAGAAAATAAGAATGAACTGACTGGATATACGTAGGTTTGAACTATTTTAAGCTGGAATGCATAGAAAATAATAAAACATGTATTTTTTATTACTACTTTAAAGCTATTTCTTCCTGCTGACAATTGCTCCAGCTTTCAGCCTGTTCTGCTTTTCCTTTCTTTTTTTATCAGAATCATTTTAAATGAATTTTCAATTTGAAGGATTTATTGTGACATCCTAAAAGGAACACAGTCAATAAAACCCCAGATGACTACACAGCTCTTATCATACTGTGTGTCTCTGGTATGGGTCCGTTCCCAGACATTCAGAATGTGCTGTGTGCCTCTGGGTATATCTGTCTGTTTGTCCTGTCTGCAGCGTGAGGCTTTTTGTCATTGTAGACGTTCAGAAGATGAATTATGCATATGTTGCACGTGTCTGGTCGTTATAGGAGGGTTGTATCATTCTGACAGTTTCTATAAACAAAACATAATCTGGCATCCTTATGTCAGAAGTTAAATATATCTAAGGGAGAGACTGTGCCAAAGCAGCTATTTGCCGTCACAGCGTGGCACGACGGAGGTGGCTGGCTATTGTCTTGTCTTGCTGGGCCAAAATGATATGGTCACACTGATCAATAGTCTCTGTTACACATGATGTACTTCCCATGGCTGTGGCTGTCTGCTTTACTCCATCTGTCCCTGGCTGTTGCATATTTCTGCAGTCTCGCTCTCTGTGGGTCAGACACACACTCTCTCTCTCTCACACACACACACACACACACACACACACACACACAAACTCTACATGCCTGTTTCTTTGGAGCTGGGTATGGGTTCCCTTGAGAACAGTGACATTTAGGCACAACACAGAGCCCCTGTTACCTTTGAACTACTCCCATGAAAAATGATGATTATTTGACATCAACTAGGACAATTGCATAACTTCTACAGACATAAAAAAAATAAAAATGGATACAAACACACAACTCAGAGTCTTTACAGAGGAAACGGATAAATATCCTAGTTTTTCATCATTAAAAGTGAATTTGGCCACGCAGAAAGAAAGCGATTGAGCTCGTCGTTGGTTGAGCGAATGGGCGAGTGAGCAAGAGATTGAACAATACCGATCAGCGTAATCAGTTCAGATAAAAAATAAACGGAGAAATGATGCTTACCAGTCTGTCACTGCTATAACTGATCTCAGAGACCATCCTCTTATTAATTGTTTATCACTGATAGACCATGAAATGAACAATTAGATTAGAACATCAATACATTTCACACTTTGATGCTGATGTGGAATACCAAGTGAAGTGAATCCTACTACAGTCGGCAGCATCATTATGCAGACATCAAGCGCGATATTATTGTGTTTTTCTGTATTTCTTTCTACAAGGCCAACGTTTAGCATTCAGCATTTCCTGCACAGATTTGATCTCCATGGATTAATCGGCATATGGTCTGTTGTCTTGTGAAATATGCATCTGCACAAATGTTCTTGTTCTCGTTGGTGTTTCATATTCAGCATCATCTAATTTTTACTCCAGCTGTGCTACAAACATTTTGAACAGCCTCTTGGTTCCTGTAGAAATAGTTACTGCAAAATGTGAGATAATTTGAGACTCTAAACACAATAAATTGACCATTTGAGACCAACTTAATGATGAATAAACTGCTTAGTTGTATCTCAAACAAATGCCTAGAGAATTATAAATAGTTATTGTGAGTTCCATAATGTACAGTCTTTGCCGTCTAGCAGTGTGTATACATGCATGATTAAGGCACCGGTTTGACGAGTTTCACCCTTATCTCATTGTACTTTTCATTGATTGACATGTCTGTGTACAGTACGCTTATAGTCTCACCACCGCCACCCCTAATCCATAATTTGCCTCTTCTAAGTTTTCTTTTCCTGATTTTCTATTTTTCATATTCTACAAACGTTGCATCATATTGTGTTACGCTGTAATTGTCATAGGGTTTTGGTAACAAACATTTGAGTTACTATTATGCTTCTTATTCATTTCATGCTCTGCATTTGTCTCAGCATCATTTAAGATAATTATTGATTACTGTCTAGTTCACTGTGACATACTGCATGTCTACAGGAAACTGCATTGACCTTAGTGAAGTGCTGTTTGTTAAAGCATCAATCTGCCACAAGTAAACAGAGTAAAATGATGTCAGGGAGATCTTTCTGTGTGTAATAGCTGTTTGTTGTTTAAGCAGTCTATCAGTAATGATCAGAAGGCTGATTTCTTGTGTGAAAGAGAATTTGAAAGCTTGCTGGTGATTGCAAGCACTTGGTAAACTGTTAATAAATCTCTGCAATTTCAGAAATGCAATGATTAGAGGTCTAACGGTTGCTTACACTCTCTGTACCGTACGCAGATATGTCCAATACATAGAGATGAGGCACCTTAACTTGTTTAGATATGGCATCCAAGTAAACAAATCCTCTCTGTGTGTCACTTTGCAGGCCCGTATGGTGTCAAGAACACCGAGCTGTGAGAAAAACAGCTCGCCACAAGGCCGTCTGGGCTCAGCAGGAAGTACCCCCATATCTACTTCCAGGTCAACCTCAGACATCATGTGGACCAGATGCCTGCTCTTCATCTCGACCTTGTTTGCTCCTATCGCCATTGGTAAGACACAAGACCATACTTGGTACAGAACTAAAAATACATTGAAAAATAGGGTGATGTAATACAAACCAGACTGGGAAACCTTTTTTTTTCCTGACGCTGTGTCACAGAGGCTGCATTTTTGAGGCTGCGGGTTAGCTGTGCTGTTTTGTTGGACTGTACGGTGTTTCTAATGTTTGTGCTCTTTAATATATAACAAGTCAGAGAACATTTTAGGAACACATGTGGGCAAGTTACTTACAAAAAAAGCAATCAATTACGTAATAGTCGGGGAAAAAGAAAAGTTATTTACTGACCATCAGCAACTAGGTTAACGTTAGCCTGCACGCACTCCTGTCATTCACAGTGAAGGAGCTCATGGTTCACCCCAGGTTTTCCGTGGAATGCTTTTTGACATGTCACAGTAGGAAAGGCGCAGGTGTAAACAATGAAACGAATGATGCTTGAATTCCACATAGCTGCTTCAGATTCAGGGTCCTGGTGTTGCCCATGCTGGCTCACCGTCATGACTTACTGGGTCACTTGCCATCGTTAATGTCATTGTTCACATCTGCTTTTCCTATTCTGACTGACAGTCTAAGTCATCTAAGATAAAAGCTTATTGCAGTAGTTTTTACAAAAAAGAGATTTTCTGTTATAAGTAGTTGAATTTCGTCAGAGGTGTCTCATTTTTTATTTATTTTTTTGATCGGTGACTCTGGCAGACATTCTGTCCTCTTGCAAAAATATTTTTACATGCAGTGATTAACTGTGAAGTTTGGTTCCACATGTTGAGGTTTACTTTATACTGTATGGCCACAACTACAGTTGGAAGTAATGACAGTACAGCTCTGACTTCTTATCCACTTACTAGAACCACTGCAGCTGCAAAAGCAAGGAAATGCTTAATTCACTTACTCTTGTTCCTTTACACATATCCTCTGTCTTATTGCTGTTCTTTCTTTCTCTCACTCCTCTACGTTCCCTCTCACATGCACACACATTTACACACACACACACACACACACACACACACACACACACACACACACACACACACACACAGTGCAGATGCAGCCCCAGTAGGTTGTCTGTATGTTTCCTTCCTTCCCATGTGACGGTGAGCTTTGAAGACTCCTAGAGGGAGCTCTGGCCCACTTGGACTTAATCCTATTAATGGCTGCTGTCAATCACACTGTTGTGAGGAACAAACAACTGTACTTGTGCACATGCCTGCTGACATGATGTACTTTGAACGTCGATATACTGTACATCCACATGGACACAGATCCTCCTTAGAAATAAACACATTCAAACGCATGCAGGGAGCGCTCACAGGCAGCCACTTAGACGCGCAGTCCCCAATGGTTTTGCTTTAACACCAAGAGATGAGTTTCAGTCAAAGGTATTTGCATCAATGTCTAAAGTATAAGTCGACATATGCAAATTGTGCTGTTTATGCTTAGCAAGGATTAGTTGAAACAAAGACAGTTTAGCTTGAGGACACACAGAGCGAGCACTCCATCTTTTCCACCGAGCCGCGTCTTGTCATTATTTCAGGGTTGTGTGGTGACAAATAAAAGAGAATAGGAGAGCATGGATTTATGAACAAAAATCATGGAAATATGTCTTTTTCTCTGGGGTTTAGAGTATATTTCTGGCATGAACACTGTTAAACCTGATAGGGCGGACTTGTTGATCTTGTTCGGCGCCGGAAAAATGCTACAAGTGAACGCCACTGCAAAGGCCCTCAAACAAACTGTGGCAAATACGTGGGCATTTCACAGTGTTGAAGGTAAGGCCGTTGTTGTTCTGCATTTTTCCTGTCAACAAATACCATGAAAAGACAACAACCAACAATATATTGTCTATTCCTCACTGCTTTCTGTCCCTGTCCTTGGCACTGAGGTTTTTATCCCAAAGTAAATTATTCCTACTAAAAACAAACACATTTTTAATAAAAAGCTAAAGCATTTCTTAAACAGGACAATGCAGTTTTTAGTAAATGTTACTCAAACAGGAGTAAATAGTGCATTTGCTGGCATCCATTATTAGCTGTGGAATAATACATTTCTAAAGGTGCCGTAGTCATCCAAATAAAGAAATATGTCACCCAGTGCAACAGTGTAGCTCATTTATGCATTTTTAATAGTTTTTTGAACAATGATAGGAAAAACATCTGCACACTCCACCCTGTGCAATCATTTACTGAGGCAACGTTTTAGTCAGGAACCTTTTTCAAGAGTCCCAAGGGAAGAGGGTCCTTTGCCAAAAGTTCGCCTCAATAAAATTGCACAGACTGGAGTGTGCGGATGGTTTTCCTATCATACATTAAGCCTCAGCTCCAGCACCTCCAACAAGCCTTTATTTGTTGAGCAGTGATCTTTATATACTGGACATAAATTGTTTTTTGGACAACAATGGAGCTTCATCGCACAGAGGAAAAGCTGTATCAGACTTATTAGGTGGATCAATTCATTGTAGGTTTTTGCTTTTTTCATGGGATTTATTGACAGTAAGAGAAACGTAGAATATTGCAAGCTTCATCCTTTAAAATATCTTTTGCACTTTATAAATGGGTTGTTTCTGCTGTAACTCAGAAGACCCACATTTCCGACACCAAAACCGGCCAGAACGCTTTGGCAGTTCGAGTGAGAGATCATCTTTTAAATCTCTTTCCTCTTCCCTCTCACCCTCTCTTTCTCCATCTTTCCATCTATCCACCTCTTTCGCCACTCTCTTGTTCTTGGCCCAAATGTAAAAATCGATATCCTTTTGTTTCAGCCCCCTGAGGCAATGAGAGTGTCTGAATAAGATTGTCTGTACTGTCTGTGGCTGCCAAGTTTCTGTCACCACTTACACAACTAATGACAGACACATTAACATGCACTTGCCAGCTCACACATTATTGCATGCGTGCAGGCGGAGAGCTAAATAGTGGCACATGCTGCGTGTGCGTGAATGTGTGTCTGTATGAAGAGATGCTGTGTGACTGCACATGCATATTTGGAAAGAAATGACAGAAATATGTGCGGAGTGAGTCCTTTGGAGGCAGGTTAAATACAGTTTTATAGGTGAGGCAGATGAATTACAAGTTGACAGACGAGACAGGACGGTGTGCGCAAATCAGAGCATTTACTGCCGCTTATGAAGTCAGAGTGGCTTTTAATTGGAATACAGATAGACCCCTTATTTGAATTGTGTGAATGTGTGTGTATGTGTGTGTGTGTGTGTGTGTGTGTGCGTGTGTGTGTGTGTGCTTGTGTCATAAGACTCTCTTTATGCCCAGCAGGGACCCTGTAAGGCAACACTGTAAGACATCTGATCCTAAGCCAGTCTAGACAGCTGCCTTACAATACTGCTTATTGATCCCTTCATGCTTCAATTAACCCTCTCTTCAAAATTTACATTCACGCTCACAGAGGAGGTCATGATGCAGCCATTGAAAAACTAATAAAATAACACTAACACTCGTATTAACACAATAATAACCCACTGCCCTAAGCACTCCTCTCTTACACACAAAACAACTCACAAAGTCCTTCAAATACTCACCCTCTGCTGAGACACACATTCTGTCTGAATGTGTGCTTAAGGTCTAATCATATCCCGCGGTGATGTACGGGTGTGTGTGTGTTCATTAGAGAGGACATTTTCGTTAAATGTCACTTATATATCAGTCTTATCTCTAAGCTAGTGCCTGCCATTATCAATGCTGTGCCCTCAGGTACCAGCACCACACAGATGTTGGCTACACTGGCTGAATTTCTGCCTCTCATTTCATCACTCAGAGCATTTGTATGCGTGTGTGTGTGTGTGTGTGTGTGTGTGTGTGTGTAGGTGTGTGTGTGTGTGTGTGTGTGTGTGTGTGTGTGTGTGTGTGTGTGTGTGTGTGATGTGGTGAAGGGCAGTATTAAGTAGAGCCCGGGCAGAGTGTCATTGAGCTCATTCTGATTCTTTGCAGCATTCGTGTAACCATGACTCTCCTCCAGCCAATGAGAGAGCCAGGGGAGGGAGGACAGGGTTGCTATGGTTATCATGGGAGATCATCAGGGAGAGCAAGGAAGCTGGTGCTGTGCCTTGCTTCTCAGGGATGTTGTAGGTCTGTGTCTGAAGTGCGGGTAGGCGTGCGTGTGTCTTCACACATACACATGCATGCACGTGTGCTTTTAAGAACTGATTTGGAAGGCCTTGACAGGATTCATCAATAAAGTCAAAAGGGACATAGAACAGCAAGCATACCACAATCACTGGGCCTGTAGCCACAAACTACAGACACTATCAGATTTAATATATTTTATTTGTTTATTTGAAATACTACGTACAGTATATTGCACCAGATATAGCTAAAATTCTCAGATGAGGTGCTTTGGCAGGGATGGCCAGTGACACACAATATGAAGCTGTTTGAAATTAAACACAATAAAATCTACATTGAAATGACAGTAGGCCTAGGTAATGACAAAACCGAAACAACACCATAGCTGATCTCTCAAGGGATGATGCATGCAGGGATCGCTGCTCCCAAGAACGGAGAATAACAACATCCAAGCTACACCACAACATCCAAAATCCCTGGGAACACCCAGCTCCACACCATCAATATCACAGCACCTTACTCTAATCAAAAACTTATTTAATCTAGTGTGTTAATAAAAACGCACTTAAAGGATAAGGACACATAAAAGAGACACATTTGTGTGACATATTCTAATATTTTGTTGAATATAGTCAGAGTTTATAGTAGAGATATATATATATATATATATAGTAGAGTTTTCAGCTATATCAGGCTGAGATTACACAGACAACGAATGTTGGTTTTAGTGGATAAATAGAATTTTTTGTCAAAAGTTAGAAAAGATCAAATATTTTCAGCACTATCTTTTAGTAGTTTTCTTATTATTTGTTGAATTCAATAATTTATTAATAATATACTTTAATAAAAATACAATTAGATCATGTTCTTAGGACAGATATATTCTAATAACAAGCAGCACAAACAGCAAAAATGTATTATATTAAAGTCCTGGTAGGCCTTTTTCACAGCAGACATTTTTACTGTTACAGCAGGAAAAGCACAGATGTAAATGGTAACATTAGAAATGACTGCATTCCATTTAGGAGGGCTGGCTTCAGGGTCCTGGTATTTTGGCAATCTGGTTCAGTGTCATGGCACACTTGGCGGAACTGGAGCCAACCGTACCAAAATTAGTTTTACCTGTGCTTTTCCTGATACGACAAGTCAAGATGTTGGCCATGACAAAGGTCTGAAGCGTGATAGCAGCACCTGCTGCAAGGTGAGGCATCCCAGAAGCAGAGCTGCAAGCCCATATTCTCTTGAAGGTGTTCTCTTTGGTTGCTGTGTGTTGTCTTGGAATTTGACGGGATTATAGAGCACACACCTCATCATGTCCCATGTGTCCCATGCAGAAGCTGCTGCCGTTTCCCTTTGTGATTTGTGATTGCCAGACATTCAGTTTATAGGATATTTAGACTTGATATGTCAGTGGCAACTTGATCGCGGGCTGTTCAGTCTTGCAAATGTTTCATCATCTAAGGGGCTTCATCAGTTCTATTCATTAAACCAGCAAGGAAGTAAAGCAACAGCAGTAAAAAAGATCTGGGACAGATCAGTAGCTTCAATCTCATTGGAATTAATGACATGTTTCCTATTTCAGTACAGTTAGAGTGGATGTATGCATCAAATTTGCATCTTTTGAGAATAATTAGGCAATGCTATCTTTGAATAATCTCTGCAGCACTAAATGCCTGTTGAAATTGCCAGGCAATTACTTTCTATCTAGAGTGATGTCTGAAACTGCTAACTGCAAAACAGTAATTACCAAGTCGGTTTACTTGAGACAGTGGACATGCCCTTATGAAAAATCTTCAGCGATGCTATTGTTTTCATACAGTGTGGATAATTAGTCTATATGACAAGGCTACAAATGCAGTTTTGGTTGAACACAATATGTACTTGTACAATTTAGGCCTCCAGTGCACACATACAAATAAGTCTCGTATTCCAGTATTTCAGTAGGCTGAAGAGACCGTTATCATTATATCAAACATCGTCTTTGTGCTAATGTGTGTGTTTGTGTGTCCAGCCTACGCCCGTGCCCCTATCCCCATGGCAGTGGTGCGCAGGGAGCTGTCCTGCGAGTCCTACCCCATCGAGCTGCGCTGCCCAGGCACAGATGTCATCATGATCGAGAGCGCCAACTACGGCCGCACTGATGACAAGATCTGCGACTCAGACCCCGCCCAGATGGAAAACACACGGTGCTACCTGCCTGATGCATACAAGATTATGTCACTCAGGTCAGTGAACAGTATGTGCATATGTGTTTGTGTAAGTGATATCAAATGCCTGTGAGAGTATGAAATCCAGTGCTGCTATAGAGCTATTGTGTAGAAAGTTTCCCATTTTCAGAGGACTAGAACAAAATTGGACAACCGCAGAGAGAATAATTAATTCTGTGTTGCTTTGTTAGTTTCATTTGTCCCATGATGTGCTTTGTTGCAAAATGCACAAGGCTGACTCATGGCATCCAGTGCTTTAGTCAAAGCAGAAACACTTGTTGTTTTACTTATTTGTACAAGAGAAGAGACCGACATCTCTCAGTCCCAGAGATCCTAGCTGCAGTAGGTAAGCAGTGTCAACTGTTCATTTACTATTCAGCCAGGCGAGGTATCAATGTCAAGTTCTGCATTACTCACACGTTAACCCACTTTCACAAAGTTGACAACAAGCAACAACAGAATTAAAAATGAGCGCAAGCACACCTCTCAGATGTAGTGTGATGGAAAAAAGGATAAAGGTCATGTGAAATCAGTGGAAACCAGTGTAACACGTGAACCCCACCCTGTGCAGTTCTGCTGTTCTCAGTTCCTGTACATGCAGTATAGTGCAGAACCTTATCAGACAATGGAAATTACTCAGGTAACACTTCCTCTGCAGCTGGCCAGTGTGATCGCCTCCTCTCCTGGCAGTGTTGTCCGGGGCACAGCAACTGAAGCCAAGAGGATTGCTCCACAGAAATAGCTATTTATCATTGAACGAGGGTTGCAATGTTTAGGGGCCTAAACCGGACAATTAAGAGCTCGATAGAATATGCAAATTGTGGATAAATAAAGTGTGGATACCTGCATTTTTAACTGAAATAGAGAAAGGTGATGTCTCACTCACACAACATGATTTTAGGCATCTGAGTTATATTTAGACAAGCTAATTGCATAGCATACTCAAAAATAAAATTTAGCATCAGCATATTCATTTTTCCACTTATCACCTCTGTAAGACCTGCACAGCGGTGACTATTCTTCCAAATGGCAGATTGTGCTTTGAATAACAGGAGACAGAGCACTGTTTCTCCTATTGCTTGAGTGATCTGAATTTTGCTCTTAATTAACATTTTGTTTACAATTATGTTAGTTGACAACGTTCTTATGTCAGGTTTTACTGGTACTAGCTGTAATTATGAAGAAGTGGTCCTTTGGTTCTTGGTTAGTTGTAATGATTCTGGTCTTTAATAGCACTGTATTGGGCAGGTTTGATGATGAGACCTAACTGTAAAATTATAGCAGAACAAAAAAGCAATGAGGGGAAAGGAATGCTCTGCGTAATGAGATTGTCTGGATATAAATAATTCATTAATGTCACCATTAGTATCTCAATTTTTCAGATCACGTGTTACTCTGACTTTGAGTGCTCTTTCCTGCCGTCTCATTATTTTCTCTCTCATCCGTTTTTCTGTCTCAATATTGCTGTCATCTTTCTCTCCGTCACTCGCTCCTCTGTCTCTCTCTATCCAACCACCTGTGTGTGTCATGTGGCGGTGGTCTGACTGCGATTGCTTTGGCCTGGCTCGGTCTCTCCACTCGCTCTGGCAGCTGCAGCTTGTGTGGCCACTCTCCTACGGCCCTTGCCATCCATAATTTATACACATGTGCGCACACACAGACACACACACACACGCATACACTGCCCAGGGGCTATACCAGACTTTAAGCTCCAATTAGCAGAGCCAGAGGCCAAACTTAATCTTGAGGGATCCTCTATGGAGGTGACTCAGACCGGAAACAACTGTTTATCACATATATTTTGTGTGTGTGTGTGTGTGTGTGTGTCGGAAGAGGCTGTGAGTGAGTCTTTGTGTGTGTCTGTGCACACAAACTGTATGTGCACAGACACAAACAAAGCTCAGCTATGCTTATTAAAAGCACCAGTGTTACACATTAATGCACACTGTGAATCTTTGAGTGTGCGCACATGCACGTGTGTGTGTGTGTGTGTGTGTGTGTGTGTGCGTGCACTTGTTAATATGTGTCGAAGGCTGTATTGGGGTTTTTGCACACATTGCAGTGGGTCTGTGTGTTCTTTTAGCCCTTTCCCATACTCAGCCCTCTTCTTCAGTCTGTTTCAGCCTGTCTGGTTTCCATTCTGTCATTCACTCATGTCTGTATCGTCTCTGGTTTTCAAGCCCAGCTCAACTGGCTGATAAAATCAGAGCATGTTCCGCCTGCCCAGTGTTTCCTCAGTATCACATTCTCTCTTTGTTTTCCTCTCTACCACTCTCCAAGGCCAGGGAGTGTGTGTGTACGTTTGTTTGTGTGTGTGTGCGCCCATACCACATAATTGGTCTTGATATCAAAGCCTCATATCTCCAGAGGGTCTCACAAGGCTTCTCAGGCAACCTAGAGAGGACCTGATATCGCTGCATTTTGCTGGATTATCTCTCCATTGGGATACACTGGGTTGAAGGGGAAACAAAGCCGTGGCCATGAAAGTTACGCTTAATCTGTTTTAGGGATATACTGGCCTCAGTTCAATGACTCACTCCGTTTTTATCACGTTTTGAACTGAAATGCCTCTATTTCAAAATGGGTACTGTGCATTCTTTGTTTTAAGGTCTCATGCAGCTTAATTTCATTTAGGTTTTACCTTTACTATTTAATTAAGATGCACATCTTATTCCAATTTGTAGTGTTTTATTAGGCTCACTCCACTGGCTCAAGCCTCCTCCACTCTGCGTTTTCCTAAAAATCCGGATCAGTGTCATTGTATTTTTCAAAGCAGCTGGGTTGGCTACAGCTAACGTGTGGTTAGGTTGAGTGTACATTAAAGTGTCACTGGGGAGAGTTATATCAGTACAACAGAAGCATTTGAAGTTTCGGGTTTTGCAATTCTGCACAGGGAGAGAGTTGCAAGCCAAAATGGTGGAATGCTTGCAAGTTATAGCGATCTATTGACATAAAAGTGACTTGATGGCTTCTTCGGAGATGCTTCACAATGCACTCCTTGTCCCTTACTGATACTTGAGTGCTTCATGGACCGAGTACCTTTCAGCGCACCCTTTCATTCTCTCTCTTGATGTCACACACATGCATTCAGGCACTTGAGGCTGCAAGTGTGAGCACACACACTGTGTAGACAGTGTACACAGGCACACAAACTCTGTTTTGCTACCTCTGCCACAGCAACCATGTTAGAAAATTACTTCTGGACTTCAAACAGACTTTCCCCTGACACCTCTATACAGCCTCTCCCACCTTGCCACCTTGTTTGCCCTTCTGCCTTTCTTTCTCTCTCCTCTCTCTCTATTTCTCTCCCTTTCTATCCCTCTTGAAGACGTCCCTCAACACAAAAACTTTGACAAGAAAGACAAGGGCAGAGAGCTGTTCCCCCTTCTCTCCCTTGCTTTTTGGAAGTGTTAAATAACAACTTCATCTATTATTCTCCTATCTGTCACTCTCTTGATATCTTCATTTTTGTCCCTCCATTTCCAGGTTTTTTCTTCCCTCTTCCCATTCCTCAAATTGCTTCTCAACCTCACTGTCTCTTCGCTTTTCTCCCTCACCATCTGTTTTAGTTTTCATCGGCCTTTCCTGTTTTTCCATTCACTCTTTTCTTTCCCCAGCTCAGGAGAAAGGTGGGGTTGAGGCTGAAGTGCACAGGCTTATGGGGTCCAGCATGTTGTCTGATTTTACAGTCTGTATTCTATATTTTGGCCCCACCTTGACCAAATGCACCAGATTTGAAGGCCACAGAGACATCAAGTCTCTAGATTAAACCCCAGCCTTTAGTGACCACAGGGAACCTAAGTAACCTAGAAAAAGGACTGCATTTTTTCCCCTACGTAACATTTAAAAAATCAGGCACATCTTGTACCAAGAAAATGCAGAAACATTTGTCCATGCATTTGTTACCTCAAGGCTGGATTACTGCAACTCCCTATTATCAGGAAGCTCTGACAATAAGTTTACTGACAAGAACCAGGAAGAGAGATCATATTTCTCCAGTACTAACGTCTCTACACTGACTACCTGTAAAATCCAGAATTGAATTTAAAATCCTTCTCCTCACCTATGAAACCCTTAATAGCTCCCAGAATGCAGGGTTCCTTGTGGTTCCTAGAGTCTCTAAAAGTAGAATGGGAGCCAGAGCCTTCAGCTATCAAGCTCCTCTCTTGTGGAACCAGCTTCCAGTCTGTGTACGGGAGACAGACCCCCTCCTCACATTTAAGAGTAGGCTTAAGACTTTCCTCTTTGATAAAGCTTATAGCAGGGCTGACTTGGGCGAACCCTGAGCCCCACTTAGTTATGCTGCTATAGGCCTAGACTGCCAGGAGACATCCCATGATGCACTGAGCTCTCTCTCTCTCTCTCTCTCTCTTGCGTTGTGGAGTCTGTATCTTCGGGATCTGGTTCTGGGGAGTCTGGACGCACACGGGTCTGGTCGAGTGGATGCGGACCACCCGATGCTGCTAGTTATTATTAGTGTAGCTATTGTTGTGCTGCTAATACTAATGGTTGTTTATTTTAACATCAGTAACATTGTAACTGCCATTGCTTTACTTCTGTATGTGGAATTGTACTATGCTACTGTGTGTTCTCTTTTATCATGTTCTCACTGTACCCCCCCCCCCCATATCTTTTTTTCTCTCTCTACCCAACCGGTCGAGGCAGATGACCGCCCACCCAGAGCCTGGTTCTGCTCGAGGTTTCTGCCTGTTAAAAGGCAGTTGTTCCTTGCCACTGTCTCCTAGTGCTGCTCATGGTGGAATTGTTGGGTCTATACATA
>JAVQJF010070407.1:0-24665 GCA_036023855.1 Gadopsis marmoratus
TCTAGAGCAACTTGTTATAACAAGATATAAAGTGTTGTTGCTGTAACTTGGTATCTCGGATATGATGCTGCTGCAGCGCAAACTATTGATGGGTGTAATGCATTTGTCAGCCCCCCCCCACCCAATATCACGACCAGCCGTCACTGAGTACGAGTCTGTTGTTTCAGCTCAGTGGCTCTCATACAAGCATTCAAGCTTTTCCACCAGCTGCTCTGGTACAGTTGCTGATAAGTTTAAAATGTGCTGACTACAGCTGTGAGTTTACGTGGATAGAATGTAGACAGATGCATAAGCATGTTTAAAGGAATAGTTTGACATGGGTTAGATGAGAGCATCAACACCACTCTCCTGTCTGCATGGTAAAAATTAAGTTAGCTTAGCTTAGCAATTTCACTGCTAGGAATAAGCCATCATTTTCCAAAATATCAAACTATTCCTTCGAGCCTGCGCGCTACAGAAAACCGGTTAGAGCATTTTAGAGCTAGACTGACAAATCAGCTGGGACACTATATATCACCTGATTTATTGGTATCTGCAAGATGTATATGTCAGCTAGGGAGTTACATGAAATGTATAGAAATGCCAAAGATATGTTTGAGATAATTTAGGACAATTTAGTGTTGCAGTTATGTAGTGTGACAATCACAGGGCACTGACAAATGTATTTTCCAACTGTAAAATGTCCCGTTCAGTCACAATTATTTCAAAAAACAAATTTCAAACAAAACATTTTGTGTATGATAATTTATGTAATCACAATTATATCAGCTGATATATATCGTTATCAAATTTTTGGAATTCTCACATATCAACATTGGTCTCAAAAATCAACTACTGCTTAGGCTATACTGTATATCTTGACATGCTTGTTCCAAATCAGATTTTTTAAGATATAGAAATTACAAAGTACAATGATGTTGAAAATAATTTAAAGAATATCTTTAAATTATTAAGAATATTTTCCTACTGTTTATGCTTCTTGTTTCTGAGACTTTTAACTAGCCTTTTCCACAGGCAATGAATCAATTTAATCTTACGCGCTCTACACTTTGGCATTACTCCTCTGGCTGCTAAAAATAATACACAGTCAACGTCAGGTATGAAAACAGTCTCATCACGTCAACACTCCATCACGTTCTCCATTGCATTGCTGCAGGTTTAATGAGACGTTTCGCTTCTTATTCTGGACCATGTTTGGCGTGTCCAGAGAGGACTACGTGGACATGCCAGATTTTGTGCTGGCAGAGGGTGTAGGAAGGGTTCTGTATGGTATCTTCACGCTCGTCATCGTCATTGTCCTGCTCAACATGCTTATTGCCATGATCACCAACTCCTTTCAAAAAATTGAGGTAACAGATATTTTTACGTCACGCCTGCAATAGAAAGCAGGAACCAAGGAACTGGCACTGACATCTCAACATTTTGATTTCAGGATGACGCAGATGTTGAGTGGAAATTTGCCAGGTCAAAGTTGTACCTCAGTTACTTCAGAGAGGGCCTCACCATGCCTGTGCCCTTCAACATTATCCCCTCGCCCAAGGCTTTCTTTTACATCTTAAGGTGAGATCTAAAGCTTCACCTGCACCTGCAACGACACCTCATTGTTTTATCTATATTTTTATTCATTTATTTCAAATTCTGTTCCAGGGGTATCTTTAGACATATCTGCTGTTGTTTCACTTGTAATTCTGAGAAACAATTTCCCCCTCTGGACTCTATGGTAAGTATATGTTTAATGCTTGCATTTAGGAGTTAATTTGACTGTAGTAAATAAAATAATAAAATATTTTCTGCATAATCTTTACTAAACACTTTGCACTGAATGCCTCATGTTCAATATGCATTTTAAGACCAGTGGTAACGGATCTGAAGAAAGCCAGTTACCATATCGGCAGCAGGTGATCAGAGCTCTGGTGCAACGCTACATTGAGTCAGCTCGCAGGGAGTTCGAGGAGACCAAGAGGAAAGGTAACCGTGAGAAAATCTGTCAGCCCTTTTCTCACTTCCATCTTTCTACTATCTACTGGCTGTAAGATAAAATGTCTAAAATTAAAATGACAAATTCTACAAATTACAATTATATAAATGCTTTTGAGAAGTTTGGAGTAATGTTTTTGGACTGTGATACAGTCAGTGAACTATAGAACTCCAATATTAGTATTCTGAAATAAATAATCACATGACTAAATTAAGTGAAATATATAAATGAACTATTTTTCAAATAATGAATTATTTGAAGAAGTAATTCAAACTCAACTCACAATATGACATTTTACTTCATCATTCACTTTCATAATAACATAGTTTTATTGGATATCAATTTTATATCATTATAGACATCATTTCTAAATGCTTTTTTTCCATAGTATGTTTTTATTATTTTTATGACAATTTTGTTTCATAATGTCACTTGTCATGACAGGGATGTAGTCACTACTCCCTCATCTTCCAGCCAATCACATGCCCCCCTGTCTGTTAAACGAGCAAGCTCAACAACTGATGCCAGAATTAACCAGTTAGCTCCTGTTAGCATCTTTGACTTTATATAGTTATAGTAATAAAAAGTGGCAAAAAATAAGTGTAATTTTGGAAAAAATCTAATTATGAAATAAAAACACACTTGAAAAAGGTTGAATTATTTTTAGGTATTATTAATATTATTTCACAAATATGTTTTTCATCACAAATGTCACAGAATTGAATCATGTGATTATTTATTTTACAATGATTTATCTATTTATTTAATATTGAACACTTTGCGGCTGCATAATAAACAGTGTTACTTTTGAATAACAACTTTGAGAATGTCAATGTAATTTTGGAAAGCACAGACTTAACGGAAGAAGAAAAAACACACCAGAAAAACACACATTGCATTCACATTTTCATAGGAAAAACAGGTTTTCCTATGAAAATGTTTTTGATTCAAACCCACAGCCAGTAGAAACTGAATAGCATTATTTATCATTAAAGTGCCTGCATGCTGTGGTGTGACTGGAGTATTGTCTTCCCTCAGATATCGGGAATCGGATCACTGAGCTGAGCAAAGTGGTCTTCAAGATGCACGCTGATATGAAAAATATCCAGCAGCCTAAGGTGGATGATGGACACAATGCACTGGGCAATGATGGCACCTCCACACTGGGGAAATACATCATGGGTGCCAAGAACAATTTCAGAGATTTTAAGAGCAGACCAAATGACTCAAGTGCATCACTTAAAGTGACAGTGTACAAGGGAGAGGAAAAGGGGGAAGAAGGAAAGGTTGACTCCGAAACAGAACAGGCGTCAGACGCACAACAGAATCAGGTGGGCGAGTGTGGAGCTGAGGAATCAAAGGAGGTGATAGACTGTGATGTGGTGGATATGGAGGAAGGCAGAGCTAAAGCAGAGGAAGGAGATGAGAAGGACAGTGAAGGTCCTGGAGCCAAGCAGACAATTCCCTCTCCAACAGAGAGCAGCACCTCCGAGGACACAGGCTTTGATTCCCAAGAAGGGGACGAATCTGTTGATGGGATGATGGTGAGACCGTAACCGTAGCGATGTTCCATTTAAAGGACCACACTGACTTTTTCAGGGTTTGGCCCTTTGGTCACCTTATCCAATACCTGATGAGAGGGTTTGCGCAATTAATCATTAAAAATGGGTAGATGGTGTGTTTTCCATGGCATGCACCTTCATAATTTTGGCTCTGTTACTGACAGGGAAGGTGATGTCTGTTGGCCCATCCAAAATTTTGATGCAAAGCAACATATATATTTCAGCTACAGCTACAGGCCAGATTGCCATAAAATCTTCTATAGATATTGATAGTCCTCAGTGAATTATTATTTGTAATTTTTTTACAACTCTGTGACCTCTCAAAACACTTATGAAGGTCCATGACAAGGTACCCTTAAAACTAAGAGCCAGCAAATAAAATGTGAGCTTGCATACAGGATATTTCATAATCCAATCAGCCTATTGTCATGACTTTTTATTTGTGCGAGGTTGTAATTAATTTTGCAGCCTCTTGGAGCTGCTTGCACAGCATCTAGGCTTGTTCACTCACAAAAAAAATGTTTACGCAATAGATTTGTTTAGTTAGTTTTATAATCTTGCACATAACCGCCCTTAAAACACCACGTGTTTATTAGTGAGCTGACCAGCTACCTATAGCTTCATATTTACTGTGCAGACATGAGAGTAGGTGTAAATCTGAAATTAGTTGTACTTCTGCTTTGTGGGTGTCCCTCTCCTCACTGTCATTTTGTCATTCTGGTTTCTCTTAATATTCAATTATCAGATGGAAATAGCCTTGTGTTCGTTTAAGGTTTTGCACAATACTGTTACTGTAACACAATTAAATCATTTAACGCTGTGTTGACTGTTTCCTTAGTGTTTTTCAGGCCTTTGCCCTGCTACAGTGTGACAGTGCAGGTCCCAGCTTGCTTTACACGTACTGCTCCCATGACGCCGCATGCATGAACACACCACTTCATTAATTCATCACCTGCAGCATCACCTGTCCCTAGACATAGCGCATCCAGACTCCTCCATTGGAAAAACACCATGGCATGTAGCCCTTTGTTGCAGTGTTGCATGATTGACACCGTCGCCATTTCCAATTTATTTTCTGGTGTTTGTGGGCCAGCTTCACCAGATAGTGATTGTGAATGTCTTACATTCACCGGCAGTGGCACGACGCATCACCAGCCAATCAGAATCACCATCCTGTTAGAACATCACCTGGGACAAAAAAAAAGCTTAATTTCCCTGCCTCTCATTTCCTGAAATACTAATATTAACAGCATGTTGACTACTTACCCATTCTTATTTTACTCGCTTTCTCTCTGGATGCATGATATTATACCTCGGTAAATGTAAAGAAAATTACTATTCTTGTGTCAACAATTGCAAGTCCAAATACTTGAAATATGAAGTACATACACACTCAGGTTTTGAGGTATAACTCTTAAGATTCACATATTCTTGACAACAGTGTAATAAATATCAAGGACTTACATTTTTTTAATAACATGTTTAATTTCCCACACATAAAATACAAACGAAGTTCATTAATGTGACCCACATATTAAAACACTATTGATTAAAAACAATAACAAGCAAAGAGCAAATATTAATTATCCCAAAGGGTCACAGGCGCTGGAGCCAATCCCCGCTAACATTGGGCGAGAGGCAGGGAAACACCCTGGACTGGTCGCCAGTCAATCGCAGGGCAGACAAACAGACATTTAGGGGACGACATTCACACCACATTCATACACCGATGGGGACACAGTTCAAATATTAATTAATTCCCTGTTAATTCTATACAAACATGCATACAACACACACTTCATGGTGGAAATCCAGTATAAATTAAATAAAAACTGCAAAGATTTGTGACTTGAAGACAGCGGCATCATGTACGAAAAGGAAGAACCTTGTGTTTCCAAAAATACACATTTATAGGGGAAGCTGGTGGATATGGGGAAGTGTGTTTGTCTGCGTGAGCCACCCTTCACTTAAGAGCCACACATCAGGCACTCATCTCTGTTTGCTAAGGAACAGACCATGGCTGCAGTGTTGCGCTCTTTGGTCTCCTCCTCGATCTTGCCTGACTGGGCCTCCTTTAATTTCTCCTTGTTCAGGGTGAACTGAATGGGGTTGGCAGCAGGCTTTGTCCGCAAGTAGTACATGCCGGTTTTCAGGCCCTGCAGAGGAAAGGAGACAGGCATTAAGGCGTTGTGAAGTGACACTTCAATGTAGCATGCATCAAGCCTGCGTTCCCTCAGTGCCGACTTACCAACTTCCAACCATAGAAGTGCATGCTGGTCAGCTTGCCATAGTTTGGCTCGGCAATGTGGATGTTCAGGGACTGGCTCTGGTCAATGTAGGCGCCGCGATCTGCTGCCATCTTGAGGACAGTCTTCTGAGAGATTTCCCACACAGTTTTATACAGCTGCTTCAGGTTATCAGGGATCCCCTCAATATCCTGTGAACAAGACAGACGTGTTTAAAAGAATGTTTGGTGTGCAGTGATTCTGAATCATTTGATCAGTTAAGATTTTATTAAGTGTAAGTGTCTACCTGGATGGACCCGTTCTGAGCAACCAGCTGGTTCTTCATTTCGTCGCTCCACAGACCTCTTTCTGTTAGGTCCTTCAGCAGGTGAGGATTCACAATCTATGGGAGAGGAAGAAAAGACTTAGCAACATTTCCTTCTATGGTCATACAACGTTTTTGCATATACAAAACAGCGAATGCATTTAGTTCTGACCTGAAACTCTCCTGAGAGCACCCTGCGGGTGTAGATGTTGCTGGTGTAGGCCTCAATGGACTCGTTGTTGCCCAGGATGTGGGCAGTGGAAGCTGTGGGCATAGGGGCCAAGAGCAGACTGTTCCTCACACCATGCCTGAGGACACACAGGGGCAAGTCAGAGGCCTAATCAGGGATAATACAATCTCCATATACATATATATGGGATTAGAAATGTTAACAGCAAGGAAGACATTCAGGGGAACTTACTTGGCAATTTTCTCCTTCAGTTCTTTCCAGTTCCACAAATCTGTTGGGGTTTTACTCCACATGTCATACTGAAGGATCTGGAAAACAAAATGAGTTAGGATCTGAGTCCAAACTGCTTAACTGTATCCCAGGGTGGACTGAGGCTGTGTGAAAACTACTCACTCCCTTGCTGACAGGAGAGCCAGCGTAGGTTTCGTAAGGGCCGAGCTCCGCTGCCAGCTCACAGCTGGACTCCAGGGCAGCGTAGTAGATGGTTTCAAATATCTGAATGTTGAGCAACTGGGCATCTGGGCTTTCAAATGGATAACGCATAAGGATGAAGGCATCAGCCAGACCCTGCACGCCAATTCCAATTGGCCTGTGACGCATGTTTGACCTTTCAGTCTGTAAAGCAGGACAGGGGAGCTATTTGTGGACACTGAGCACATACGACCCGGTTGCATGGTTCATAAGAGAGGCAACACTAGACAAGTAAGCGTACCTCAGGCACTGGGTAGTAGTTGATGTCAATAATCTTGTTCAGGTTCTTGACAATGACTTTGGTGACAGATGCCAGCTTTTTGAAGTCAAAGGTCCTTTCTGGGGTGACATACATGTTGAGGGCAATGGATGCCAGGTTACACACCGCAATCTGAGTTGAAGAAAGAACAAACCAAATTGAAAACAAGCTTCAACAAAATAATGTAATATTACAGAAACAACCGGCTAAGTCTATAGAGAATGCCCCCTGCCCCTCACCTCATCTTTGCTTGTGTACTGTACAATCTCTGTGCAGAGATTGCTGGATTTGATGGTGCCCAGATTCTGCTGGTTGCTCTTCCTGTTGCAGGCGTCCTTGTAGAGCATGTATGGCGTACCGGTTTCCGTCTGAGACTCAATGATGGCGTACCACACCTGCTGAGCCTTCACCGCACGCTTAACCCTGCCCTCCTTCTCATATCTGAGGACAAACAGGACAGGTGGGACGGGTTAGCACTGAGAAATTAGCAATTTGTGAAAAGAGCAGAGTTTGGTGTGCTGGTCTTACCGAGTGTAGAGCTCCTCAAACTCCTCTCCCCAGCACTCCTCTAGCCCAGGACATTCACTGGGACACATTAGAGACCAGTCCTACAAAAGCAGGAGAGGAACAATAAGGCCTTTCCCAAAAAGGTAATGTTCAAGATTTAGCAGGAGCCCCAAACTATCAAACCGAGCAGAAAATATACAGATAGATTATAAATTATATAGTTGAATTCAAACTGTATCCTGTGTGAGATTTGAGTCAAAGGAGGAGACTCCCTCCAATATTCACCTCATTGCTTTCCACTCGTTTCATAAAGAGGTCTGGGATCCACATGGCGAAGAAAAGGTCTCTGGCCCTCTGCTCCTCTTTACCCGTGTTCTTCTTCAACTCTAAGAAGTCAAACACATCGAAATGCCACGGCTCCAAGTATACAGCGAAGGCCCCGGGTCTCTGAACAGGCGAACGCAGAGAGCAAGGTGATTGAGATGACTACCAGAGGTGTCTCTAGAGCAACAATGTCAAGCTCCATTGTAGTGTGTCTTGTAAATCTTAGCCTTTACCTTGTTGCCGCCCTGGTCAACATAACGCGCTGTGTTATTGTAGACTCGTAGCATAGGAACCAGCCCTTTGGAAGAGCCATTAGTCTGAAAATCAAGAACCACTCTAAGTACAAATACAAAAAATGACATGGTGTAAATCACAGTTCCTGCAGTGCCTGTGGTGTGCATTTTACTCACCCCAGCAATATAGCTGCCAGTTGCCCTGATACAGCTAACTGCCAGTCCAATACCTCCAGCTGATTTGGAGATGAGGGCACACTGCTTCAGTGTGTCATAAATACCATCGATGCTGTCGTCCTTCATGGAGAGCAAGAAACAACTGCAACCCCCCCCCCCCCAAAACAAATTAAATTAGGAAAAACAATAATAATTAAAAGGAATCACCAGAGACATGGTCAACTTTGCTCAGAGTCCTCACCTGGACAGCTGTGGCGTGTTGGTGCCAGCGTTGAACAGAGTGGGTGAGGCATGGGTGAACCACTTCTCTGACAGTAAGTTGTAGGTCTCAATGGCTGCATCAATGTCTCCTTTATGAATCCCAACAGCCACTCTCATTAGCATGTGCTGCGGCCTCTCAGCAACTACAGAAATATAAGTTAATTAGCATTTAAACTACTTAAAACTATCCAAATAAGTGATTTGACAGTGAGTCTCTGCGCCCATAAACATGCTTCGCAACAAGTTATAGGAAGATGAACCCTCACCTTTGCCATTAATTTTCAACAAATACGACCGCTCCAGAGTCTAGTAGAGCAAAAGGACAAATGAAATGAATCATCCAAAGTATCCGCGTGAGAAGCTGAATGTAAAACAACATGAGAAATTACCTTAAAGCCAAAGAAGTTGTAAGAGAAGTCTCTGTCGTAAATGATGGCTGAGTTGAGGCGCTGCAAAGGTTAGAGGGCATTATGTTAGAAAATGCTAAAGATAAGTACAGCGACTTTGAAAAGATTAACTAAATAATATGACCAAATGTGACGTACAGCCTTGTTTTCAAGGACAATGTCGAGTGTCTCCATGGAGATCATAGGAGAGTGACGTTTATTTAACGGGTTCACGTAGTTGTACAGGTCTTCCATCACATCTACAAAAGCAAAAAGGAAAGAAAGTGTCATATGAGTACAAACAAACTTTAACAATGTACAACGGATCGTGACAGGGTTTCCCTCACAGACCACCTCCACCAACAACAAAAAATTATACACTTTTATTAAACTAAACATAACTTTTAGAGGAAAACATCAACGGCGCTCTTTCACACAGCAAATGCCAAATATTTACCTTAAAGGGGCGTTATGACGGCTAAATTCATGTATAGTGCGTGAGTGGTGTTATTTATCTCAACACAAAGTCAGATTTACAAATCCATTTATCACAACTAAATACAAATGTAACTTATACTCACCACTGAATACTTTCTTGGTCTCTTTGTGCAGGTTTGACACAGCAATCCGTGCAGCCAGGATTGCATAGTCAGGATGTTTGGTGGTGAGGGTGGCAGCAGTCTCTGCCGCCAGAGTGTCCAGCTCCACGGTGGTGACGCCGCTGTACAGACCCTGGATCACCTTCATTGTGATCTGAGCCTGTGGAAACAGAGATACACGTGGTGGAATACCACTGAGTTGGACTGTCACCCCATTACTTGATGCTTCTTTTTGTTTTGTTTTTTAAACATTGGTAGGTACGTTTGTGCTGGTTTGAACGTACAGCGTCCACAAAGTCAGAATTGAGTCCATAGCAAAGCTTCTGGATGCGAGATGTGATTTTATCAAATGTAACTCCCTCCTGGCGTCCATCTGAAACACACAAACTTTAGTCCTCAAACTTATTTTTTTAGTAGATTCTCAGGATAGTTGATGGATGTAACTGCAGTGGTAAACACTCATGAAATATCAGCACCATAGCTGGCTGATCGCCTGTCTAACCAGTTACAACTACTTATCTATAATAACCCTTTCCTTACACATTCCTTATAGGAGGAGGTTTGTCAGCATTAAACATCAAAGGCTAGAGAGCAAGAACAGGTCAACAGGTCAACATGATCCACTTAAAGAAAGTCTCGGCCGTGGGGCCTCTATTTAAAGAAATATGCTCAAGGTTTAGCTGTATATAACATAAAGACAAAGCAGACAACAAAACTACAAAGAAGGTCCAAACACATATTAGACTCAGCTGAAGACTATAGTTCGGTATGTCTTTGCAGTATTAACATTTATCACAACTTATATACATAGCATAGTATTAACATTGCATTAACCTGCACAGCAGTTGACAGCAAGGATATTAAACGTTGCTACAATACCTCGCTTAATCACATGCATGATGGCAACGGAGCAGTCGGTTTCCTAAGGCAGCAGGTGTTGACGTTATCTCCTCAGCTGGACACTTGTAACGAACTAAAGTATTGTGGTACAAAGTTGTTACAGCAGGTTATTACACGGAACAATCCGCCGACAACAGTTGAATCTCAAACTGAGAGCGCCAACGAACCTCAAGCCAATTACGACGGACCGTGTCAGCGGCTCAGCCAATCAGCGAAGACTCCAACACACCGGTAGTTAAACCACTACAGCTTCCGGTCGCCTTTTCTCGTGCGAAATCTGGCGGGATGTTTCCCAAACTACAGGTTTCACAAGGTGTAATTAACTCGGCTGCTTTGTTTGTGCTGTTTGTTGCCTAATACAAACGACAATAACACGCCAACATCCACAAATGAAGGCATTCAAGAGACGGAAGAATTATATAGTGTGCTAATTATGTAAACTTTAGTAGGTCGCTGTCACAGGCAATATTTCACAGGAATGACTGCAGTGTATTGAATTATGGAATATTTCTTCAATCCATTTTTGATAAGGAGCAGTCTATTGGTCTTGGTGATATTCATATTCAGCATATAACTAACAGACTGATCACAAGTATCAAGTTTGATATGGTTCTGTCTAAATGTCAAAAACATACTGTCTTGGAAAAATCATTATAGACTATCCAACACTAAGTACAAATCGCAAACTATGAGTCCAGACACCCTGACTAAATAACAAATACAGAAGGTCACGGTTTGACCTACATTTTTTTCTGAACATGCAGATAGTGAACTTTATTTTGAAGAAAGAAATCCAAATAAGACCGGATGTGACCCTCGTATGTTTGTTGCTAATGCTAGTGGGACCCGGAACGGTAAAGCAGCACTCCGAAGATGGCCGGGGTGTTTGAGGTGGAGGTTGATGGTGTAGAGCACGATCATGGACTGGGGCATCACGATGAACCGAACCAGGTGAGGTTAATGGGCCACGCCGAAGTGTTATGATAGATAACATCGACGGGGATGAATTTATACTGGGGTTGCTAGCTGCCTACTCGGAGATCTGTTAGCCACTACTTACGGGTTTAGCCTAACGGAAGCAGCTAGCCACTGTTTAGCCATCTGTTACCAAGTAGAGGTTTGGGGTTTAGATAAAGCGCATTGTCCACTGAACGTATCGGATGTTGCTTCGTTCGACAAAACAGCAGCGCAAGCCGGTGTAAGCGAGAAACGCCCTGAGAGCCAGTTAGCAATGCTAAGCTAGTTAGGCAGCTAACATTCAAATCTTGTAGTTGCTTTCACTTGATAATGTAGCTAGCTCAGATGTTGTGTTTTTAGATAAAATTAGCAGTTATTCGACCTCTTTCCACATCCTTATGTTCAAAAAGTACAATCTAGCTTGATTTATTAGCTCTACAAATACAGCTGATGTGGCTGAACGGGTCAAAGGTCACGTCGTATTGCCTTTACCTCTGCTAAGTGTCAAGTCAGGGGCAGCAACCAAACTACTTCCTGTGTCATTTCAGTCTTCAGGTCAAGCCAAAAGTCAGGCGCTCACAGTGTGCAAGGCACCACAGAGTGAACTGAAACGTGTTAAAAGCTGGTATCTAGTCCTACTACTGTCTTTATTTATAACGCAAACGATGACTCACACAGGAAAGTGTAGTATACTTAGCAGGATGAGTTATCTGGGGAACTGGTTGTGAGCCTGTAGCTTGATACTTGTTAGTGCAGCCACTTCCAGCCTTCATTAATTTTTCTTTTTGGCACATAGGCAGCTGTAACAACAAAAGAACTGCATCAGCAGTTAAACAAGCCCAGCAGCTTGGGTTGGACTGCAGCACAACTCACTTTTACACAGTGCAGTTTAATAACTTCACTCTTGTTGAATATAGATCTTTTGTGGGTTTTGTCTTTTCACTCCGCTTTGACAAACATGTATTTCATCTTACTGCGCAACCAAATGTTAAATGTTTTAATTTAATATAAAGTTATTGTAGCGCCCCTGTAATTGGTATGCGATGTAAGATCTGTGGCTTTAAAGCCAACTGTGTGAGAGGTGATACTCGATGTTGTAGTTGTTTTTCGAAAGCAGTTTTTCTGTTTCTGTCTTTTTATTTGGTATTTTTACATCTCCAACATAACTCTTACCTTACTACAAATGATCATAGAATCTGAGTCAGAAGGACAGATTATATTATTCTTTCTGTGATCAAATGAGGTTTATACAGTGCACTCTGCTAAGCCACACTACAGCTGTATTATAGTTTGATGTGTGTAATTATTCTCAAAATGCCCAAGTTGTGATTTTATTATTAGTTTGTTCTGCTTTTTATTTGGTATAGTGTGATCGTTTTGCCTTTTTCTTTCTTTAGTTTGATGTGTCCAAGCTTTCACCAGAAGAGAAGTGGAGGTTAGTATCTTTGCCACACATCTAATAGATCGTGCGCTTAATTTTGTAACATATATGATAGGAATGTTTTCTCTCTGAAATAGATTCTGATGGGAACGGGCCACTAATCTCTGTAACACAACTCTTATGCGTTTGCTATAAGGCATCACAGTCAGACCAAGTTGGCCAGACTCTGTGAACAGTAATATTTCTGGGTATTACAGTTCACAGTCATTGCCATTAGGCGACACCCGTATACAGTGCACCTTTAAGGGCGCGCTGATGATGCATTGTGAAACAACAAATAGTGTTGCTCCTAGCAACATAACATTACTTGAGTGTGTTCCTCTTTTTCCACAGGGTGGAGCATGCAAGAATGCATGCCAAACACAAAGGCCATGAGGCCATGCACGCAGAGATGGTGCTGATCCTCATAGTCACCCTTGTCGTTGCCCAGCTAGTCCTCGTGCAGTGGAAACAGAGACATCCAAAGTCATACAATGTAAGACACACAAGCAAAATGTTCGAAGCACTCTATGCAATGTTCGGAAATACCATCAGACACATAATTAAAAGGTGGGGATTGGGATTGAGGGAATTAGAGAACATATATTGGTCTCTGCCAAAAGTCTGCATTTTCTTTTAATAGCCCTGTGGCAGCACATGACTGAATGAATATTTGCTTCCTCAAAATAGGAGAAATGTTGTCAGTGGTGTTTCTGTTTTTATGTTTCCACTGTGTGATGGTAACTTTTTTTTTTTAATCCCTGGTGTACATGCATCTTCTAACGTGTACTCTCTGCTGTCTTGTAGCTGGTGACTCTATTCCAGATGTGGGTAGTTCCTCTCTACTTTACTACCAAACTTCACTGGTGGAGGTTCCTGACCACGTGGTTTATCTTCTCTGTCATCACCGCGTACATCTCCTACCGTGCCACTCGCAAGCCCCTGGCCTGCACCACACCGAGGTATAAGCGTCGTTTCTACTTAAGCATACGCTGTAAATGAAGCCATGTGCCTTTCCTGTCCTTAACGTAGTCTGACATATTCCTTCTCTCTGGCTCCTGTAGGTTGGTGTATAAGTGGTTCCTCCTCCTCTACAAAATCAGCTATGCCACAGGAATAGTTGGCTACAGTGTCGTCATGTTTACACTTTTTGGTATAAACCTAATATTCAGGTATGCATTCAGTGGTGCTAAATGAACCTTAACCACAACCAAAGCTCTGAGTGGATACTGACTTTCAGCACTGAATATAAAGTAATTCAAACTGTAGGCTGCTGTTGACAAGAGTAGTCATTTTCTCCAGCTTTAGAATTTATATCCCAAATGTTCAGTGAAATTGGGGGTGTTTCTTCCTCGTCTCTGTCCTATATGTAGCACTTGGCTGCAACAAAATGTTTATCCTTGTTTACACCCCCTTTGATCGTCGCTGCTCCCACAACTTCCACCATTCACCTAAATCCCCAATTGATATGTGCATTATTTGTCTTTCTTTATTTTTAGTTTGAATTATTTGATCATCTGGCTCTGTGGTTTGAAGCACTACATGATCCAGCACCCACCAGGATTATAAAGTTTGTCTGACTTTGTCAGAAACATGAGCAAACAACACTCTTGTACTTCATGGTGTTTACAAAATCCATAGCTGCCCTCAGATGCAAGTATTTAAAAGTAAACTCTGGCCGCTCCACATGTACAGTAAACACCATGTGATAAGTTTAAAAAATCCATTGTCATGGTAAGATATTATCATTTGCGATGACATACAAACTATACGTAGTCATCACAGAAACTTCCTTTTAGACAAGGAAATGACAAAGGTCTCTTCTGTTTGTTCCTAATGGTCAGAGTGATGACGACAAACACAGCTGTTACGTTTTCGGCTTCAGACACGACGTCTCCAGAAAGAAGTGGAAGTTGCTAATTTAAGCTTAATTTAAATTGAACTTTGGTTCTATGATAATTGATTCTTCTCATTTTAGAGGTATACTGTATGTACTAGCTTCTTATGCTGCTGTCTTACTTGCTAAGGCTTCCCTGTTAAAAATGAAGGCTAGATAAAAACAATTATTTGGCATCTTTGGCCGACATGGATCCCAATTCAGATGTAAAAATGGTCTGTCTGGGATAAGTAAAAGTAAGCCAATTGGTCCACTCCCTAAAGCCTCTAAATGAACAAAGGGCTGTTTATTACAGGTTACGTAGCTGAGCAGTCAGTTAATTTATTGACAAAGTTCTGTTATAATTACATTAGTTAAAGGAGGCTGCACCATGGCGTACCTTCTTATTGGTTAAAACTTGAGCACCGTTCCAGACATCACTTACTACACAAGGTCAATGAGGTCATGTGATTCTATATTAACAGGTTTCAAACTACATGAATTGAAAATGTTATGAATTACATCCTTTTTCACAGTGGTGAACTCAAAACCTTTCAGACTTCTTCTGATTATTATCACCTTCTTAGTGGATGTTAGTGTGCTGTGGGTTTGTCTACTCCATCTAAAGAACCGATGTATGCTTCTCTTTTCTTTTTCTTTCTCAGAATAGGCTAACAAAAAAGTACCTTAAAGTTTCCTGTGTCTTTCCTGAATGATATGGACCAAAGAGTTTCCACGTCCTACCTAGAAATGCCAACTATCTTAAATACTTCCTTGCATTTGAGACTGAACCTTTGGCTTAGAGTTCTTGATTTCCTACGACAGCTGATCATCATAGATTTTTATTTTTATTTATTTATTTTTTTTAGGCACGGTCAAATGTGTTAAAAATGCATTTTAGCTTGATATCAACACGCTAGAATTGAAAGAAAATTAATTTTGTCTTTCAAAAAATGTGAACTTTGCTGTAGACTGAATCAAAAACAGACGTGTGGTGTATGAACTAAATAAAAGCTGATCTTGAACACACCGTGAGCCACGATTCCCATACGATGCCTTCTCTGTCCAGGATAAAGCCAGAGGATGCAATGGACTTTGGCGTTTCACTACTGTTCTACGGGCTGTACTACGGGGTCCTAGGAAGGGACTTTGCAGAGATGTGTGCGGACTTCATGGCTTCAACTGTTGGGGTAAGTGCACAGATTGCAGACACTATAACTTTCTGTGCCGTGTTGAGGTAACAGCTGTAAGATTAAATGTACTTTTGACTGTTCTCTGATTGTATTGAATTTTTTTAGTATTACAGTGCATCTGGCATGCCCACCAAGCACCTCTCGGACAATATCTGTGCTGTGTGCGGTCAGCCCATCCTCGTAGACGTCAGTGAGGAAGGGATCATAGAGAACACTTACAGATTGTCCTGCAACCATGTGTATCCTTCCTCGTCATGCTGCCGTCTCTTTTGTCAGTGAAAGAGAAGTTCAGCTGCATGATGTTTGTGTTGGATCTGTCCCGTGTACTAAATTAGCAGGCCAAAGAGGAATTGACAGAATGAACTTGACCTTTTTAATGTTGGACTGTTGATGTTATAACAGTCTGTTCATCTGAAATTACATTACTTCCCCCATGATTTTCTTCTGCTGCTTGTACACTGTAAAATAACACGCAGCCTTATTTAGTGTCGCGGTGGTGTTTTGTTGGGGTATTTCTCATACGTAGATACATATTTACAACTTTTCTGATTGGTGCTTCAAACCTCCTCTTGTGCAGCTGAATTGAATCTCATCAAATTAAACAAGGCAGAATTCCCTGATCAGCAGGCCAATGTTATTGACTAATATTAGTTTGTCACTGAAATAACTTTATTAGCAAATAGGCAAAAAAAAATTTCAATGCATTATTAGCTATTTTACATAATTCAATGTTTCTATATTTTGTCTAGATTGTTTTAGTTATTCTTTCTAATAATTTAACCTACCAATTAGGTTTGTTGTTGCTGTTGTCTGCTCCTGTCAAATGTGATATTAAATAAATTGTTCAAATGGAAAAGATCCTGACAGAAAGTTTGGCAACAATTTTGGAGCATCCAGCTTCTGGCCTATGTTGGTCTTTTTTAATCTCTCAAATATTTACATTGGCATCAGCCCCAAAAAATAAAAAAATTGGGTGGGTTCTAATAATTATATCTGAGTAAAATTTGCAAGTGTCAGTGTAACCCTGTCACATCAGTGTCTGCCAGAGCAGTAACTTGTTGGTATTTAACTAATTTAGAAAGCAATTTTCTGTCTTTTACAAAGTACTAATATGAGTGTCTTATATAAATATGAGTTGAAGTTTATTTTTACTTCAACATAGTGGCTTTTTGCCTATTTGTTTAATTTAGTAAGTTAATGTGGTTCAGGTTAATGCACAGTGGCTACAACTAGAATTTGTTTTCATATTTCAATGATCAGCTGCCTTTTCCAAAGTGATTACATTTTGAGCCCGTATATGGTTGAACTATTGTGCTGAGCCTTAACTCCCCAACCAGGTTCCATGAGTTCTGCATAAGAGGATGGTGTATCGTCGGAAAGAAGCAGATGTGCCCATACTGCAAAGAGAAGGTGGACCTGAAGAGGATGTTCAGTAATCCGTATCTTTTTTTCATGCTGGAATTCCCACACATATGAACTTTACCTGTTGTTCTTTGTGATGCATTATTTCACTGTTTTAAGTTTATTTCTCACTGAATATCCTAACAAGGGAATAGGTGTAATGTGCATGCCCAGACAGTGTAGTCTGTATATAGGATGTGTAGACGGTATAGAGGATAGAAAAACAATGTAGACGCCTCATGGAAGAGGAACAGAAAAGTACCTTCAGGTCAGTATCTAAATGGGACCTCTTCACATATGGCATCTAAACAGCGTTCAGGAAACCCAGTCATGCAAGTCACAGGAGATATACGTCTTACTCCTCTGACGGGAAGTTTCGGTGAATTTTACAGGCAGCTCATTGCAGTCTATTTAGAGTGAAATACGAATCCTTTATAGGTTGTATACAAAGTTCCTTTTCCTCTTTGTGGCTAAAAGTTTACATTACAGGAAACCTCCATATAATAAAAATTACCTTTATTTTAAAACTGAAAGTAGTTTCTACCTCTTCCCGGCCATGTGCCATCAGTTGAATGTGTTATTAAGGCTTTATATTGGCACCCATTTAGTAACAGTTTTTGATTGTTGAAGCTTTTTTCCTTAACTTATTAACTTTTTTTTTTTTTATAGCTGGGAGAGGCCACATGTCATGTATGGACAACTTTTAGACTGGCTTCGGTACTTGGTGGCCTGGCAGCCTGTTATTATTGGATTTGTTCAAGGTATCAATTACATCCTGGGTCTAGAGTGACCTGCGACTGTCAGGAATGGACGTACACGCCATACGGAGAAGATATGCACAGGCTCAAAAGACTGAGGGCCTAACATTGAACTAAAACACCAATAAAAAGTGTCTATACTTTTTGTATATATTTATAGGCACATATCTGTATTTACAGTTTATTTGAATTTTTTCGGTAATCTGAATTTGGATGTCTGTGTCAATTTGCTTCACACAGCATTACATCTTAATAATTGGTTTGTGGATCTTGTGGCATAGTAAAACGGTTGTCAAAATCATTAGAGAGGTGCTTTTTACTCATTTATGTCTTACGTGTTTGTTAATACTTAGTTAAAGGGTCGTGCTGGAGTTTTTATCCTCATGTCTGATGGCTATCACACATGAGTAATAAATATTGAATGGAAATCAATGTAAGTAATTTCTTATTTTGCCTCCAAAATACATAAACACTCAAGACTCATTTAAAGAGGTACTGCATTTGAGCTGTACACTAAATGATATATCACTGTACTTTGATAAAACACATCAATGCTGTAGGTAATGTTGACATTTCTTACCAAATTTATAAAAATCTGCATTTACAAGCATCTACTTTTTCAAATTAGCGCTGAACCTTGCAAGGCCAGCAGAGTCGACCGGTTGGGACCTATCTACGTCATGTATATATAAAATAATGTTAGAGCCCTCTAATCAGTCTCCGGGTCCCCTGTCTCTCACACTATGTGGCCATGAGGTCACGCTTCCTACAGTTGTTCCCTCACTCCTCAGTTGCATTTGTTTAAATATGTTGGAAGAGAGCATTCTAGCAGAATTTCAGGGCGTAGTTATCCTTTAATGCCATGTCCGTCACTTACAGTAAATAGCTGTTTGACTTTGATTCCATACTTTGATCTCATTTGACCTCAGAGTTTCATAAGCACCAACAGTCATGCAACATGTGAGCGGAAGAGTCATCATTGGAAAAGTCCTAATCGTACTTACAGACGATTCCTTATATAGCACTTGTTCAGATATTACTGGATTTCAAAATGTCCTCATTGCCATTTGCTTTGACCTTTTACACTATTTCACTTCATTAATTTTGAATGATTTTGGAGGTCTTCTGTTTTGGCTCAAACAATTCACTATTTGTACATAAAGGGTCAGTTCACCTACATTACATAAAGAAAAACATTTTTATCATAGTTGTATCTAGCCATGCCAATAGTTTTGGTCTCTGTGAAACGAGTGTGATCTGTGGCTTATTCAGAGTTCCTGGAGTGACACATTGCTGTTGACATTTTAAAATCTAATTTTTTAAATGCTGTGAGCGCTACTAACAATATGTAATTCACTTCCACTGTATTGGGGTGGCAGGAGAAATGGATATCACAAAGCTTGGACCTGCTAGAGGTAAGAGGAGCATATCATTTGAACTTGAACTGTTGGAAGCACGAACCAAAGCTATGATACCGGTTAGTAACTTTGACTAGTAAACTATTGACTGTTGGCTAGACAGAAGAGGAAAGCAAACAAAACATCCCAGAATGATCCTTTAATGCAGTGAGTGTGCTGGTGGTGCCAGTCATATTTTGGTGTTATCGGTTTAAACCGAGGTCCCTCTTATGTGTGTGTTTTCTAGTCCAAAGTTGCTGGGAAGTGATGGCTGGTTTTTGCATTCACTGACCTTTCTACCAACCTGCACAGCAAAGGGATTGTGTCCATACAACAGGACACCAAACATGATCATTTTGTTTAGTTGTCATTGTTTTGGTCGGTAAATAAATGTCACGTAGTTCAGGTGGCGTGTAGACGTTTTATCCATGCCTCCTTGAGCTTCATGTTTCCAACCTTTAAAAAGCCATATAATTGTTTGCTGGATGACAATATATATTGACACAATGGGAATCAGCTGTGAATTAGTCAGCATGCTTGATTTATGTAACCATGAAGTATGTCAACAACCTGCCAACAACACAAGTGGAGTACTTTGAATGGAAATCCCCACTACGTCCACGTGTTATATGTGGGTGTAGGGAAGTAAATAATGTTGGTGTATATATAGTAATCCCAACTGGCAGTCAGCAGCACAAAGCTCTCACTGGAGTCAATATGAAGCTGTCATCTGTTGCCAAAGGTAATAACACTTAATATTAATTCAGTCATTTTCACTATATTATGCCATTGATTGTGAACATGTTGTATCTCAGCAGTCTTGGGATCTCTGTGTCTGCTGCTTGCAGATGGATTTCCAGGTACAGTATGTTATGTTTGTGAAAGTTTGATTTTTATGTAATACGATTTTTGTGCTAGCCTAAATGTGTTTCTTCAGTTTCAGAGGATGAATCTCCAGAGATCATTGGGCCACATCACGTCAAAATAAAAGCGCATCCAGGTAACCATTAAAGAAACAAACTTAAATTACCTACTGCTATCAAGAGTTTTCTGATATTTATTATTGGGTGACCGCTCAGATGGATTTTTATTATGAAGCTTTTTTAAAGGGTTCCTGTGTGTGTGCGTGTGTGTTACAGGTGAGAGGGTCTTTCTTCACTGTGAAGCGTTTGCAAATTGTGACGACGATTTGACAATCATCTACTGGCTCGTCAATGGCCGTTTCCCTGAAGAAACACCCAGTAGTGACAGAGTAGTAGAATCAGAGGAGTGAGTATCACCTTAACTGAACATATAATTTTAGCTGTGCACATCTAAGTGTCAATACACTGTGATAGCTGCCAAGTTGTAGTATCTCATCTTCAAATTCAGTTCTGCTGTTAGAAAGCAGGACAAAATGATTGATGTTGCATCCTGAAACCAACCTGCAGCTGAGCTGTAATAACTTGTTTGCTTGTTTCAGATCAACTTTAGAGGAGGGTGCAATCCTACAAAAGAGTCTGCTGTTGAAGAACGTCACATTGGAGGACCTCAAATCCACCTTCACCTGTGTTGTGACAAACGCTGCTGGAACGGCTCACAAGTACACAACGTTAGTGGCAACAAGCAGCAATTGTAAAGTGGGAAAAAGCAGAAAAAACTGAGTTACTGCAGTAAAGTGGAATTCTCTGAGCAGTCAACATTATCTGTGAATTTACCCTATCTGTAATCTGTGATTAACTATGCCAAAGGGTTGGCTGAAGAAAAGTACAAAACGTGGGGTGCATTTTGTTCCACAATAATTAATTTTCCTCTGATGATGATCCCTTCAGCGTGTCCAATGGTGTTACAATGCATGTTCTGATCTTCTGGGAAAGAATAAGTAGGAAACAACTTGAAACCAAACAGATGATGGAGGATTACCTTTCCTAATTTACCTTTGATGCAGAATTTCAAGGATCCCCCTCTTTATCCAGGGTAACAAAACCCAGAGGCAACATTTTACATGGAACTGAATGTACCCTTGTTAAAAATGTAGTGAACAGTCTAAATTACTGTAATTTAAA
The DNA here is from genome assembly GCA_036023855.1 of Gadopsis marmoratus. NCBI lineage: Eukaryota > Metazoa > Chordata > Actinopteri > Centrarchiformes > Percichthyidae > Gadopsis > Gadopsis marmoratus. Next base: position 21,445 of record JAVQJF010070407.1, read on the forward strand.
GGTACAATCTATTGCCTGCAGAATTTACAGTATATTAAAAAATTCTAAATTATTTGCTATACTTGTGTATCTTTTGAGTATGTTTGCTGGCAATACAGCATCTTGAATTTGTATATTTTTGAACCATATAAAAATATCCATAATGAGACAAAGCCAATCTGTGGTTGTTTCCATAGAGATTCATTGTGAATCCTGCCATTTATTTCACACAGGTAACTTTTCTCCATTGTCAATACTTTAATAACCTGTATAACATACACTGACATGACAATGATGTAGACCACGTGGATTAGGGTACAGATACTTTGTAGCTGTATGTAGGATAATCAGTCGAACTACAGCTGTTCAATGTGATTATGCACCAAGACATAAATACAAACAGCCAACAAACAATAATAATTGATTGACAAAACTTTAGAGAGTGTAAAATAATTAAGTTTCCGTATTTTAAATTATGCTATCACTCAGGGTAATAGCCATATTCCTAAGGCTATAGTGTTAACAATTCAGTTATGAAGGAACTTCCAAGACATTCATATCAAGCACAATAGTAGTTGGGCTGGCAACACTAGCAATAATTAATGGCTATTAAGATCTTTGATTGTATATGCATTGTATAAAAACAGGAAAAAATAAACTCCCAATATAAAGCCCCTTAATATGAATCCATATTAACACACAGCAAATCACACCATCCCTTAGACCATTTCCTTCAAAAGTTCAATATAACTTCAGAAGGGATTACGTTTGGCTCCAAGGCTCCATTAGTGTACATGTTAAATAGAAAAGAGGAACACATGTTAAACAGTCCTCCTATTGGAATTCAGTGGAAGCATTGACATTTATTTTGAATGAACATGATGTTGCACAGTGATCAGTGGTGAAAAGAGTTGGATTAACTGGATGCTGCCTCTGAGGGACACACACCCAGCTCTTCCAGGCAGTGCTGCAAGTTCTCAATCCTGCCAGGATGCAGTTTTTCTCCCATCTTCTTCCTGATGAGGGTAGCAGCATCTTCAATGACTGTTTGCCCCTTTACAAAAGAGGTGCAGAGTGGCTGGAGAAGTTCCAGGTTGCTGTTAAGCGCCATTCCAAACAGGAACCGCAGGAAAATGTCCAGTTTGCCGTCCTCATATGTCAGGCTTTTTTCCACGGCACTCTTGTACAGCTCCATCACCTTGTGCCCCTTGAAAATCCCCTTGAACTTGTCTTTCAGTTGCTGATCAAAAATGTTCTTCCCCTGGTTTCTAAAAGAGAGAAATGCATAAAGGGCAGCCAGGTACTCCTGCATGGTGGGGTGGATAAAGCTGAAAACGTTCTCACGACACAAGACGAATGGCTTTGTGATGTACTGTGTGCACAGGCCACTGTTAGTTACTGCCTCCTCGTCGCTGATTCCAATATCTTTCCAGTCGTGCTTGGTGATCTTGAACTGGCCTTGTTCCAGCATGAAGAAGGCCAACTTTCCAAGTTTCATGAGGAAGTCTCTCTCTTTGTCTGGGCTATGATCTGGAGCTCTAAATATGCGATGCTGACGCGTGAGTGCTAGCAGCAGCTTTGTGTACATGTAGGTGATGCCCCTGGGCAGCTCTGCCTGTGTCCCCTGTACACTAAATACATGCTGGCACTCATCAGCCACCAGTGAGCAAAACAAGGGCAGGTGGCACATGATGCGGAGGGTTTTGAAAGCATTGATATACGTAATAACTCGAGCTGCTTGATCTGGGTCTCGAAATTTCTTCTTAAAGTACTGTTCCCTGTCAGGTTCACGGAAACCACACACGTCTATCTCATCATAAGGCATGTCCCAAGGAACGCAGCACCTTACTTGCGGCCGAGAAGTGACCACGAACAGGCCACGGTAGAGCAGCCTTCCTCTGAGGAGGTTGACCACGATGACGTTCAGGGAGGTGGGATCTGTGTGGTCGCAGAGAAGCTCAGTGTTTTGAAAGTCAAGCTTCCCATTGTACTCATCAAGACCATCAAAGACAAACATTATTTTGCAGTCTTCGCTTCTATAATCATCATCCCTCAGTTTTTTGGTTTCTGGGTAGAGTTTTTGTATTATGTCCAACATGGAGATTTTACAACCCTCAAACTGTTTGAGTTCTCTGAACGTCAAAGGAAACAGAAAAGACACGTGTTGGTGGGACCGCTCTTCAAGCCAATCGAGGACTAATCTTCTGACTGCCATTGACTTCCCTGATCCTGCCACTCCAGTGATTAACATGAACTTATAGCTTGAGCACGCCAGCCTTTTAGCGCTCAAAATGTCCTTAGTAGAAAGCAGCTTCCCTGCTTCCCGATTGCTGTCCAGCTTTTCTATGGTCATGACCTCATGTTCAATATTTGGGCCATTATCACAGGTAGAGGTTATGTAGAGATCAGTAAAGACATCATCAAGGAACGTCTTCTCTCCCTGCATGTCCACATCCTCATATATTTCACCATATTTCCTCTTCAGAGTCTCACTTAAATCGTGACGTACTTCATCTGAAAAAGAAAAAAAGTAAGTAGGCAACATCATCGCATTTGTTTCAAGCTGACAGTGAAATCGGTAGCATTTAATGAAGAGCAGTCAAAGTAAAAGCCTCTGTGGCATTTTGATTATTATCTCCTTTTCCTTGTGTAAATATACACTGCCCGGCCAAAAGAAAAGTCACTACCTGGATTTAACTAAGCAAATAGGTAAGAGTCTCCCATTAGAAAATGACTGCATGGGTGATTATGTTTCAGCTGGCAACAAGTTATTTAACCCTAACTGACGCAGTGAGAAGCTTCTCATTTCTTAAACATCCATGTCGAAAGACACATCCTGTGGTCGTGGAAAAGATGTTAATCAGTTTCAGAAGGGTCAAATTATTGGCATACATCAAGCAAACAGAACATCTAAGGAGATTGCTGAAACTACTAAAATTGGGTTAAGAACTGTCCAACGCATTTTTAAAAACTGGAAGGATAGTGGGGAACCATCATCTTCCAGGAAGAAATGTGGTCGGACTTAAACGTTTGGTGAAATCAAATCATAAAAAAACAACAGTACAACTTAGGGCAATGTTCAATAGTGAAAGTAAGAGCATTTCCACACGCACAATGCAAAGAGAACTCAAAGGATTGGGACTAAACAGCTGTGTAGCTGTAAGAAAACCACTTATCAGTGAGGCTAATCAGAAAAAAAGGCTTCAATTTGCTAGGGAGCATAAAGATTGGACTCTGGAGCA